>CM028368.1:18388018-18528018 GCA_016624345.1 Platycodon grandiflorus
TAACATTACTCATTAGAAAAATATGAAATTTTGTGTTCGATCATTTTCGAGACTCCTTTAAAACTACCGTAAAGAAAAACAAATAAAGTAATAAACATTCAGATTGCGGTCACACATAGGCGAAACTAAAAAAGTAACCATTAAATAGTACTATATATATATATATATATATATATATATATATAGAGAGAGAGAGAGAGAGAGAGAGAGAGAGAACGATATGGTTTTCTTTCCGGCCAATTGTATGTACGTATGCATATATACTATACCGCTTGTGTTAGTTATTATTATAATTAACTTTTTGAAGTTTAATTGATTTAATTAATCAAATTAGTGGGGAAGAACTGGTCTACTTGTTACATGAAAATTAACTTAAACAATTAAAGAAGAAGATGAACAAAAAGTTTGTAAGTAAAGTAATGTCAACACCTTTTGGTAAGAATAGATGGAAGTGCAAATGACTCTATGGGGGCATAGTGATTGGTTTTCTCACTGATGCTTCTTCTAGTGGCTGCAATTTATATTGTCCCAATATGTTTTCTTTCTTTTCTTTTTAAATACATATATTTTCTCCACCATTATTTATTTTTTATGAGAAATTTATGGCTCAAATTAAATATCTCAAATGTTCCCATGGTTTTTTAAATTAAAATAAAATAAGAAAATTATTACTATTTAATTTGCTTTTATGATTATTTATATTAAAAATAGGTTTATGAAGTTTGAAAGCACTAAGATTGAATCTCATGCATGATCAGTTAAGTAAATTATCATGGTGTGACACTCTAGCTAGTAGTTATCCCTCCAATACTGTCATGGTGTGCCCACTGTAAGCTGTCTAAGACTACAATAATGTTGAGATAAGTTAAACTATCAGCTAACTTGCTTGTAATCCATCATTAAACCATTCCTGATTTTTCCTACTAAATCTTATAGAAGTCCACCCTTTGCAACCCCTCAACACTCCATATATTTAATTTTTTCAAATCATAGTTTCTTAAACTTATGTGTTAGGATCATTAGTGCTACGATCTATATTAAAAGTTATAGTTAATAGTATAAGCGGCAACTAATTCTCAGTCAAACTCATGACCTACTCTGTGATATCCAGATGTGGGACTTGTATATGTCTTATAAGTAGTTACCCACTACCATTGGGTACCAACCTATCCATGAACTTTTGGTATGGCTTGTGGTGGACCAGTTGACCCAGGTGCTTAGTAAGCCAGTACGTGGGCTATGCGTGGCGGATCGGGCTTCGGGCTCGTGTCGTTACAAATGGTATCAGAGCAGGTCCCGGCTGAAAATGTGTTGGAACAGGGGTGCCGATCCTTTGGGCCTCTTTTGGGTCTTGACGAGACGCGTAAAGGATTCAAGTGGAAGAGATTGTGATATCTAGATGTGAGACTTACGTGTGTCTTATAAGTGATCACCCACTCGTCATGGACACCAACCTATCCATAGATTTTGGGTGGCTTGTGGTGGGCCTGTTGACCCATGTGCTTAGTGAGCCAGTGCGTGGGCTATGCGTGGCGGATCGGGCTTTGAGCTTGGGTCGTTACATGCTTTGATACTAATTGTTAGGACCATCAGCACTATCATCTATCCCAAAAACAATAACTGATAGAAAAGGCGCAACTATTTTCCTTAAATATTTTACAAGTAGTACCCCAAACTTGTTAAAATTACGTGTGTGTGTGTGTGTACTTACACCACCACACCCAAAATTATGTTATCAACATTACTTTTCTCATAAAGTCAACACTCTAATAATTAATAATTTGGTGAGACTTGAAAGACTTATTTAGTTTGTTGAAAGTAAAAACATACCTAATACTTTATAATCTCTAATAGTTAATAAAATTTGCATGTCCTTGAAATAGTAATTATTAGAGTATAAAAAATTAGTAATTACTATTAGAGTATCATTTCCAAATTTTTAATATTATTATATTATTCTCTCTTACTAGTATATTTAACTTTTACAATCTAGTTATTCATTCTTCTTAGTGAAGACTAAACAATAATGAGCATTCTCTTAAATTTTGTTATATAATTAATCTTTCCAACTCAATATGAGTGTCTATTTTTAATTTTTCACAAAAATTAAGAAAGTTGACTTTTAGACCACTTAAATAGCACATATACATGAATACTATTAATATCCATGCTATATATTGGAAGTGAACCCTAGACGTAGTAGTTAACAAAAATGAATTTAGTAAAATTATATATATAAAAATAGACACTTATTTTTTAAACAAAGGGAGTGTATTATTTCTCTCTTATTAGTACATTTAACTTCAACAATCTAGTTATTCATTCTTCTTGTCGCAAATCTTTCATCAATTCTTAGTGCAGACTAAAACCAATATAAAGTTAGGTCTTAAAAAGACTATTGTCTGATTCATATAAATTTGAACCCAGTCATCTTTATTGTCTTAAAAGTAGGAAATATTACTTTTTATGTATATGCATTTATATAATATGTCAGCTTATGAAATGTATAATTATTAACAATATCAAATAATAAAATGTGATTTTTGTAGTTATTTCGTCCGTAAAATGGGTGCATTGCAAATAAATAATGACACCGATCTAAGGCCGGCGAGGGTAGGCCAACTAAGCAGCTGCCTAGGGCCCCAAATTTTTCAATAAAAAAGGCTCCCCACTCACTTAAAGCCCAGCCATATATAAAAATAAAAAATTGCATGACGGCATGAGTAGCAAGTGACGTTCTCAATATCCTCATATGTGTGCGGCTCCAACAATGAATAATTGAAATGACCGATTGACATTCACCTTCTAAGTACTAAATAAGTATTTCTTAATCGATCTTCTTTCCAACTTCTTGAATGCTCCATATTATCAACCATAGAAGAAATCTATGTAATTTCGTAATTACTATTTACTAATTAGGTTTTAACTTTTAAAGTTTAATTATTTAGGTTTTCCATTATTGCATATTATATTTGATTATTTGCAATGGATTGTGGATACATATTTTATTGATTAATCAATAGTTTAGTTTTTAAATTTTATTTATAGTGAATGATTTTGTGTTCAAATATTTTATATGTATTTGTTAGTGTGTCTATGTAAGGGTGGTATTGTTTATTAATTTAAACTTTTTGAGGTGCTTAATGGTTTATATTTTATATTTATTGATATTTGGCCCTTTTTATAAGTTCGCTTAGGCCCCTAAAATCTCGGCCGACACTAATCTAGCATCCTATCCAAAGTTTTGGTAGTAAGTTTATTGTAGGAACACAAATCTTTCTTAATTAATAGGTTGAGAGTTTTTGAAAAATTTATCTCATAATCCTCATATTAATCAAACATATGCATATATATATATATATATATATATATATATACATACATACATTCTCTCCTTTCACTTTCCATATTTACTTTAAAAAAGAGAAAAGAATCTTTGCTTTTCTTAATTTCTACATTAATTCTAATTTTCTAATTGGTGGAACTCTTTTGCACCCTAAAACATAATTAGACATCCCATAACTAATTACTCTGTATTAGATAATGACGTTTAAAAGTAGTAATTACTTGCAAAACTTGAAGTCGGGCAGCTGCCAACAAAAGTTTGGCGGGGAAGAAGCAAATTAAGAACTGACAGTATGTCATGGCCGTTCAATCGCTTTTTTAACAAATTTGGAGGGTTGGATGGGCCAAGTTGAGATATCTCAAATTGAGAGGTTAGCGCCGCGCCCTCCAAACACGTCTGGCTAATATAATGTCCTCCGTCATCATGCTTGCTATTAATTTTATCACCAAGTCTCCTGTGACACGGATCTTAATTGGTAAGATGGACCCTATTCTATTAAAATTGGTAAGATGGACCCTATTCTATTAAAACTCATTCGGGTTGAATCAAAAATTTCTTACAAAAATACCCTAAGACTCTTTTCTAAATTTTTGCTTAATTTTATTCATTTCTTTTCATATTCTTCATGCATGCACATATTGGAGAAGAGAGAGAAAAGAGTTAAAAGAAAGGACTATATAAAGGAGCTAGCTAGCTATTGTAGAGGAGCCAAAGAGAGAACAAAGGAGAAGGCACTAACTCTGGCAAGAGCTCAATTTCATTGCCCAGGACGACTATCATAGATCACTTTTCTCTCCCTTAGGTACGTACGTGCCTTCTATATCCATTCTATGTGGTGATGTCTTATGCTTATCGTCATAGTGATCAGAACCAGACCGGACGTTGAACCGGTCTAATAATTGGTTCACGCTTCACTGGTTCAACCATTCGGCCGCGGTTTCATGTAACAAATTAGAAGTCCATATTACAATCCCGAAAGTCTCCATTCTTTGCATGTAATGCTTCTTTCGGACTTTTTTTTTGGTAATTTTACTCTCTTACTAACAGTTTTCGTTAAATTGGTACCTTAATTTCCTTAGCTTTCCTTGTTTATATATATGTTTATGTGGACGTGTTGATCTACTTAAGCCCCGTCTGGTATAGTTTTTTTTTGTAATGCAACGTTTCGAAATGGAACCTCTCTCTCTCTCTCAAGTTATGATATTTTGTATCAATCGAAAAGATGGTGGATTTACAGTGGACATAGTCAGCATGGGTCCGGTCCTTTTTCGTGGATCATGACTTGTAATTAGTCCTTAAAAGGTCAATTCGCCCAACACATAGGCAAAGATTTGACGGCATGTGCATGCACAAAATGTCTCTTTGCAAGAGGATATCTTGGCCAACAACATGGTGGTGCTCCCTTTGCCAAGTGGCCCCTCAAACTACGAAAAGTAACAAAATCCCACCTTATTATTTTAAGAACATCTCATATAACACCCCCATCTATATATATATATATATATATATATATATATATCACTTGCCATGAATCCCACCTTATTATTTGACAATATTTCTTGATTTTTGGGCGATGGCTAGAGCTTTGTTTTTGGCATAGTCCCTGTTTTTCCTACACATATTCTCGTCATGGATCATTAATTTCTGATAGCTCTCTGGTTTGTGAACCATATGTTGTTTCCTCTAGGCCATGTCTAGAATTGACGCCGTTTGTTTTCTGAGAATTTATGAAATGCCAAATTCAAAAAAGTCCTACTTTTCTGATAGTGACGTTGGAATTTCACGAACAACAATTTGTAATTGTTCCTGCTAATATTCATGAAACATAAGGAATTTAACACCATAGTGGTGACTAGTTTATTAATATCGGAAAGAATTAGTGCAGCCCTTCAGAAAAAAAATATATCATCTGATCAGTAATTTGTTCTAGTCTAATATTGAAACTACATTGTCACGCTTTTGCATTATTAGACCATCATGCACTCTGCAGGATATCAAATCTTAATCAGTGAGAGTTACTTGTTTCAGGGGACATAACGGCTTGGTGAATACATCTACATTGACAGCTCTTCCCCTGTTGTCAGTCATCCGACCCTTACGATTGTTTCTGCTTAAACGCTATCATGGCTGAGGTTGGAGTTGTGCCTCCCGCTGAGAGTAAGCGGAAATTGCCAATCCTTGTTTTCTTCAAAGACTCTAGGTACCATCGTCTTTTATTATTATACATTCCCTCCTTACCATTTGCATTTTTTTTCCATTTAGTTATTAATGAAAATCGACATCAGTTTGTAAGTGTTATGCTTAGTATTATGAGATGCATCTCATCTGTCTAAGCAGGCTGAGATTTATGATCCTTGTGCTTAGCTCTCGTTACTTTGCCTTCATGTACGGTTAATTGATTTTGTTTTAAAGTCCTGATTATTGATTCTAAACTGGGTTCTAGCCGTGTCTTCAAAGTGGACTCACTTGCAAGGGAGATACTAGCTATTGCAATACCTGCTGCCATGGCTTTAGCTGCTGACCCTATCGCTTCTCTAATAGACACTGCATTCATTGGCCGTTTAGGTATTATATGCTTTCTCGAGTAGTTTGTCAGATTATGCTATTGTTAATGGGTGTGCTTTTATAGCATTTTCCATGTTGTGCTTTAAATTTTTCTCTTCAACAAATATGTTTTCACCCTTGTCCATCTTCTCGAGCTATGAATGATTAGCAAGTATCTTGAGTAATGGCTTTTCCTGCAATTTGTGGTCTTTGAAAATCAATTCTGTTTTTTGTATAGGCGCAGTGCAGATTGCAGCTGTCGGAGTTTCTATTGCTCTTTTTAATCAAGTCTCAAAAGTGGCCATATACCCACTTGTCAGTATTACAACCTCATTTGTCGCCGAGGAAGAGACTGTTGGAAGAATGAGCAGTGAAGCTGCAAAAAGTGAGAATCTGGAGAAGGGTTCAGCCAAAGTTAATGACACGGAAAACTCAATTGCAGATGCTGTTAAGCTCGAGAATTCAGAAAAAGGTTCAGCAGCAGACAACGAGCTGCCTCCAGATGATGGTATGCTCTCTATCTTCTTGGTTTGCAGCAGATTAAGCGTGAAGATAAACTATTGACATGATTTTTCACATTATTGGTCCTTAATACAACATAACTTTTATTATTCATCATCTTACTTGTATCAGTGTCTTTTGCTTCCAACATCAGATTCCAAGAAAGTTGATTGCAAATCTCCAAGTGCCATAGGCAACATCTCAAAGAAGTCTAAAAGTAAAAGAGACATATCCCTTCAGCATCAACAGCGTTGATAATTGGTGCGGTGCTTGGTATGATAGAAACCATGTTTCTCATATGTCTTGCAAAACCACTTTTGGGTTTGATGGGTGTGAAATCTGTAAGTATCTTCATACTAAAACCGGCAATTTAAATTTCTCCTGCTTCTATTTTTCTTTGACTATCATGTATTATCGTTGGTAGTTTATGGTATCCCTTGTAACAGTCATTATCACGTAACACTTCCATATAACAAGAATTTAATAATGTCCTTTCTCTCTCAAACAGGGTTCTCCTATGCAAATGCCAGCATTGAAGTATTTGACATTACGATCACTTGGTGCCCCTGCTGTTCTTCTCTCCTTGGCTATGCAAGGGGTCTTCCGTGGTTTCAAGGATACCCGAACACCCTTATATGCCACTGGTAAAGACGTCATCTACTTTTTCCATTAAGCTTTCATATGTTACAGTTGGGGCCTTTCAGCTAACCACACTTAACATTCTGGTCTTATACATACAGTGGCAGGTGATGTTGCAAATATCATTTTGGATCCCATTCTTATCTTTTCCTGTCATTTGGGAGTTAGTGGTGCTGCCATTGCACATGTTCTTTCCCAGTAAGTTTTAATCTTCAGGTGGTTGCACGTCATATCAGTTTCAGTTATTTCTTTTCGAACTTAAAGATTCTTGTATTCCAGGGAAATTTTCCATGCAATTGTTTCTAAGTGTAATGTTAATTGCTGCAGGTACTTAATTTCACTGATCCTATTGATCCAGTTGTTGAAAGAAGTTGATCTATTACCTCCAAATCTTGACCAATTACAATTCAGTCGGTTTCTCAAAAATGGTAATTACGAAGGGAGGCCATTTGACAAAAGGAATTTCTAAGCATGTTACTTATTGATGATTTGAAAAATTACTTTCCTTTCTAACATGTTCTGCTTCTTGGGCACAGGTTTTCTACTATTGTTTAGGGTGGTAGCTGCAACTATCTGTGTGACTTTGGCTGCATCATTGGCTGCACGGTTGGGTTCAACAACGATGGCTGCATTCCAGATTTGCTTACAGGTGTGGATGGCATCATCACTTCTTGCTGATGGACTGGCTGTTGCTGGACAGGTAAATGAAATCTCTGTGTCAGTGTGAGTCTGACGTGTGGGTGGTCCCCTGTTATTCTATTTGTGTCTGCTGCTATATTTGTGTTTTCCTAGAATCTGATTGTTGGGATTCGCTATTCTGTCTTTTTTTTTTTTTCCCGTACATACACTTTGATGTTAAGAAAATCTCATCTGAAGTTTATCATTATTGGTCATTGTGTTCCTCCTATTAGGCAATAATTGCTTGTGCTTTTGCTGAGAAGAACTATGAGAAGGCAACGGCAGCTGCTTGCCGAGTTTTACAGGTATACTTTGGGTGTGTGATTGTATCAGAGTTTATCGATCTCTTTATATAAATTTGGTAGGTCATGAGAAAATTCTTAAACACTGAGAGCTTCTATTTTGCAGATGGGATTTGTAATGGGTCTCGGACTTGCTGTTGTTGTTGGACTTGGTTTGCAATATGGGTCTGGAATCTTTACGAAGGACAAAAATGTCATGCACATCATCGGTGTAGGCATGCTGGTATTTCTCCATCTAAAAGCAAAATTGTTCGTTTTTCCATTTCTTTCTTTTTCTCTCAGCATGATATATAAATTTGATCTTAACTAATGAACTTTGCTTTTTATAATCAGTTTGTTGCTGGAACACAGCCACTCAATTCTGTAGCCTTTGTTTTCGATGGTGTTAACTTTGGGGCATCTGATTTTGCCTATTCTGCATATTCCATGGTTAGTTCAGATAGAAGCCCATCTTAATTACTTGGGAAGCAAAGCCTATTATTTCTATTTTTTTCCTTTTATAAAATCTTATTGTTATTTGCTCAGGTCATAGTGGCTATAGGGAGCATTGGATCCTTGTTTGCTCTCTACAAAGCTGGTGGTTTTGTTGGATTATGGATTGCTCTGACAATTTACATGAGCCTCCGTACTTTGGCTGGCATTTGGAGGTATATTTCCTTCTTCATATGAAAAATGCATTGCATCGGTTATTCTCTCTTCGTTTTGACCTCTAACTTGAGCAAGCTGGTTTATGAACCAGAGATCGAGAGGTTTATTAATTATCGGTATGGAGTTATAATTTGTGCTGATAAATTGCGATTATACTTTGCAGGATGGGAACTGGAACAGGACCATGGTGCTTTCTTTGGGGTCGCTCGTTGTCATAGGATGTTATAATTCCATGCATGAATCTCTATAATCCCTCTATTTTTGGCGTAGTGAGTTAGATTTAATTAATGTACCCTTGTGCTCCTGTTCAACCACGGAGCTTGTATCATTGGTGGAGTTACATATACTTTGTTTTCTAAGCTGGCTTCTTGTGTTGAAGTTGGAGTCTGCAGATAATATATCCCAAGAGTCCTTCACCTTTTGTTCATGGATCGTAGAAGAGTACATACTTCCAAGTAGTACGCTATAGTCTATATCAATCTCATAGTTGAACCTTTGTATTTTGATTTATGTTGGCTTCCTAATGAAATCATAATCTATATATATATTCTACTCTCTCTCTCTCTCTCTCTCTCTCTCTCTCTCTCTCTCTCTCTCTCTCTCTCTCTCTCTCACACACACACACACACACGCACACGCACATGCACACAGACAGTTAAATTTTGTTGAGAGATTCTGTTGTAGCACCAAGTTGCATTTGGCTGTGTTTGTCCTAGATAGATGCTCAGGTTGTGGCTAGATTCTGTAGATATTCTAATGCCTGTGATCAAGTGTGACAAGCCTCGGATGGGGGCTATCAGCTCCGTGGATTGAGCGTTTGCATTATTGTGCTTAGGATGTGAGGGATCTCAGCAACATGGATCGTTCAATGCACTCATTGCCACGCTCAGGGCCGGTCCTGAACTTTTGGGGGCCCAGGGCAAAAAGAAAAAGAAGGGCCCTTAGAAAAATATATTTTCTGAAAAAAAATTTCTCTCCAGTCCACCCTTTTTTTTTTAAACCGCTAAAAGACACTTTGAGAATTTTCTTCCTAAAATGCTCTCAACAACATTGTTGCTTCAGATTTGAGGTTCGAATTGATGTATAAATGATTTCATGTTGTTAATATAGTCTTCCATCATGTTTTGGTATCAATTTTCATGCATAGAACACGAATTTGATCGCAATTTGATCAAATTCGAATTTTTTTTAGTTCATCCCGTTTTTCTTTGTTCTTGGGCTGTTTTGACCTCTTTAATCTATGTTTTAAGCTTTGAATTTGTTTAAAATCAATCTCATATTGTTATCCTAACTTAGTACTACATTTGTGCACAAATTTTCTATCAAAAAATACTATTTTTGAAATTCAAATCAAGCTTGGCAGTGTGCTGTCCGAAAACAGAGAGAGATGTTCTTAGACTGATTTTGGACTTTAATCAATGATTTGAGTTTAAATTTTGTATAATATCAATATCATACTATTATAGGAAGTCAATACCATATTTATATGTAAATTTTCCAATCAAAAACAATCATTTTGATCGATTTTGATATTATATTAAATTGGGCATCAGGATACCTTAAGTTAGGCATCAGGATGCCTTAAATTATGCATTGGAATACTTTAAATTGGGCATCGGGATGCCTTTAATTCACCAATCACAGTATGCTGCGCAACACAACGGGGATCGACCTGCCCGGTCAGGTCGCAGGGGTCGAGCGGACAGCGTCCCTCGTGGGGTTCGGGGGCAACGCCCCTGATAGGTAAACGAAAATCAAGTCCTTACAGCAGTTGAAATTCAAACGGTGCCTTGGTTGCTCATCGTGATGCCTTGGTTGCTCATCGCGATGCATTGGTTATTCATCACGATGCATTTGTTGCTCATTGCGATGCCTTGGTTGCTCATCGCGATGTCTTGGTTACTTATCACGATGCCTTTGTTGCTCATCACAATGCCTTGGTTACTCATCGCGATGCCTTTGTTGCTCATCGCGATGCCTTGATTACTCATCGTGATGCCTGTGTTGCTCATCGCGATACCTTGGTTGCTCATCACGATGATTAACCCACGCGATGCCTTGGATTACTCATCGCGATGCCTTGGGTTACTCATGCGCGCGTGTTTTTCTTTCATTAATGACATAATCGTCTTTTCGCCCCAAAAATGCCTTTTTCGAATTTTAAAAAAAGATGCGTGGATTGGAGCGATTACAAATATTGAAAAAGGGACTGGCCTGTAATTCACCCAAATATAAATCAGAATCTTACACAAATAATTTTTTATTTTTCGTTAGTCAAAGTATTGAAAAACTACAACATCTACAAACATACAATAAAAAATAAGTATAAAATAAAACTACTATTTTGCACCGCTTTACATAATTTATAACAAAAACAATATATTTTGTTTGCATCATTTGATAATTTTCTTGTATATTAAGAATATGAAAAATTTCTAGAAATTCCATGTTTAAGAGATTTTTGTTAAATATATTTATCGGGACCCAAAATAAAACGAAGGGTGGATAACTCCGTTGATGTCGAATCTAAAATCTCTAGTTCTATAAAATGACACCTTATCCATTGGGTCACAAGGTCAATTATGAAACTATAATACATTATAAATATAAATAGATAAGGTTTGATAATTAAATTCAACGAACCCAAAATAAAAAAACATTAAAACGAACTTAAAATAACAAAAAATATTAAAAAACAGTTGGATGACATTACTATGAATTGAAACTAAAATCTCTAATTCAATAGATAAAGACCTTATCCATTGGGTCAATAAGTTAACTACAAGAATTATATTACATTATATATTATAGGGTCAATTACGGGCCGGTCCTTTTTTAAAAGCTTGTAATCACTCCAGTCCACTCATCTTTTTTAAAAATCGAAAAAAGGCATTTTTGGGGTGAAAAGACAATTATGCCATTAACGAAAAAAAAACACGCGCGCTTCAGTAACCTAAGGCATCGCGATGCACCAATTATTGCATCTCGATGCACCAAATTGTTGCATCGCGATGAATGATGTCTGCATCGCGATGAATGATGTCTGCATCGCGATGCATAAATCAGAGATCGCGATGCAGAAGTCAAGTGTGACCCACATGTAATTTTTGTAAAGAATCGCGATGCAAGGTTTCAGAATCGCGATGCATGGTTTCTGAATCGCGATGCACGATGTCTGCATCGCGACGAATGATGTCTGCATCGCGATGAATGACTTCTGCATCGCGATGCAACAATTGGTGCATCGCGATGAATGACTTCTGTATCGCGATGAATGATTTTCGTTTACCTTTCGAGGGCGTTGCCCCCACCAGGACAGCGTCTCGACCCTATGAGGCCGGCGTCGAACCCCATGCGTTACTTGACATCTGCGATTGACGAATTAAATCACCCAGAACATCTTCCTCTGTTTACAAACTACTCAAGCTTGATTTGAAGCTCAAAAATAGTATTTTTTGGTAGAAAAATTGTGCACAAATATAGTACTAAGTTAGGATAATAATATGAAATTGATTTTAAATAAATTCGAAGCTTAAAACAGAGATTTAAGTGGCCAAAACAGCTCAAGAACAAAGAAAAACGGGATGAACTCAAAAAAATTAAATTTGATCAAATTCGTGTTTTATGCATGAAAATTGATACCCAAACATGAGAAAAGACTATATTAACAACATGGAATCATTTATACATCAATTTGAATCTCAAATCTGAAGCAACGATGTTGTTGAGGGTATTTTAGGAAGAAAATTTTTAAAATGCCTTTTAGCGGTTAAAAAAAAAAATGATATACTAGAGAGAAAAAAAGTTTGAGAAAGTGGACCGGCCAGCAATTTATTCTATATTATATACAAAGTATTGTATATATAAATTTGGGCCCCCCAAATTTAGGGGTCCATAGTTATCGCTCTTTCAGACATAGTCTAGGGCCGGCCCTGGGGCCCACGCTTGACAATTAAATCTGTTTCATTCAATTTCAAAGCACATTAGCGTGGATACTCTGTCCTATTCATAAAAATTAAAAATAAAAATAAAAAAAACTACTCCCTCCGTTCCATCTAAATAGTTCACGTTTAAAAAGTCTATATAATAATTAAGACATATATAAATAGTATTGAACTTGGTCATAATTACAGAAATAATTAAGCATAAGTAAGATGTTTAAAACATATGTAATGAGTAAAGTTATAAGATTTAAATGACCCAAAAAAGTGAAGCGCAAATGATGTGGGTAAAATTTGATACGTAATAGAATAATAAGGGTAAACGGGTTGGTGGCTTTAAATCTTTACTTCCAACCCCAAGAAAGTCTAACTAAATTCAAATTTTAAAGATCAACTCTAAATAGAATAAGGATTCAAAGCCGACTCTCCATTCTTACCTATAAATAAGACCTTTCCGGTCTGGGTAAGAGGCCAACTTTTATGTATTTCTCAATTTATTTCCTCAGAAAATGTTGACTTGGGTATGGGAGAGTCTTCGTGGAAATGTTGACTTGGGTATGGGAGTCTTCCTGGAGTTCTAATATGCAGAAGCAATCAGAACATTTGATTAAATTTAATAAAGAGTACAACTTTGAATACCCCTTAGTTTAATAAATTAGGAAATGGGTGGTTTTTCTGATGAGAAAGGGGTCCGGGAAAGTTAAGTTTGCCCTTTATAATACTCTCTCCGTTCTAGGTAAAAAGTCCACTTTCTTTTTATAAAAGTCAACATAAGACTAAATTAAATAAAAATTTTACATACTTTATTTATAGTTTAAGAAATAAAATTTCATTAATTAAAAACTATCTTAATAATACTATAGATTACAACTTTAATAATTTTGTAAAAATCACTAGATTTATGTTAATTGTTAGTCAAACTTTAGTTTAGTTGACCAAAAAAATTAAAAGTGGACTTTTTGCCTGAAACGGAGGGAGTATATTGTAGTCTTCTGCCATCATTTCTTATTTTACTTCCTTTGTTCTTAAATAATTGTGTTACTTTTCTTCTTTTCTGTTTTTGTCTATTCCCAAAAGGTTGTCCTGTTTTTAAACTTTTCGTTTAGAAAAATATTTTTATCATTTCGTCATTACTTTTTCTTCCTACTTTAGTCATAGTCGTGCAAGGACTTTAATTTTTAGGAAGCCACACATTTATAATAGATTTAATTACTTTTTTTAATCTGTGAGTCCAATCAAACATGACAATTATTTAGAAACAGAGAAAGTATTATTCATTTTTTTTTAAGTGATATAATGTGATTTTAAAGTTATACTAGGCTAATACACGCATAGCTAGCATGCATATATAGACATATTCTCTTGAAAATCATCTCTTACATGTTATGATATTAATCTTTATGGCAAACTACCTTCCATTAATTTCTATCTAAACAAAAGCACAATCTAAGAATCCTCGTTTTGGATTTTTTACGGTCACTAACATACGTAAATGAAGCAAAAACCTTTTGGACCTTCAAATTTAGAGAGTGGCACCAATTAATAATATATATGTACTACTCGTATTTATGATTTCTAGAGAGTAAGAACGTAACGACCCAACATTATCACCTGCTAAATCAAGATAACACTTTAAAAATGCGTAAGCTAAACAAGCTCAGCAACAACAATAATATATCACCTCGAGCTAACATGCTCAGGACTACTGTATATAAACAGGTTATAAAGCCACCACTGATTACAAGTACTAGCATAATTCTACTCAAGTACAAAGTTATTACAACTCGTTATAACCCATTGTCCTGGCATCCTCACAGCGTTGAATTTCTTGTTTGTCAGGAATCTAAGAAAAATAAATATGAAAGGAGAATGAGGTGAGTCGAAATTCAATAAGTTACTAAATGCAGCTACATGGCATGCTCTCATGCACAACATTCATATCATATGACAATACTATGGCATTTAGCCAATAATACCACACAATTGATAAGCTATCTCAACACTCTTTGAGATACTAACATGTAGCAAACATAAAACAACTTAACTTACAACAATCAAGTCTTATTACTAACGCAAGAGACTCGCGACCGCCAACTGCCTCATACCAGTTGAAAGCAACGACCAATTCGCAAAGTAACAGAGTTGTTCAATCATCTCATGGCACATAAAGAAACATTTACGGCATAAAGTAAACACATGGATTAGGATACTATAGACGGTTTAGTTTTATTTAGGAAACTACTTGTGAATATTTGTTATATATTTAGTTTCCTAGTATAGTTAGGATTCCAAATAACCTAAGGATTCCAATTAACCTAAGGAATCTAATTGTGTATATAAAACAAACTTTCGTGCCTCTTCCAGCACATGCAATACACAAAGATTATTTCTCCTCTTTGAGATTTGTCGTGGTATCAAAGAAAGGTTTGATCCTTTCGTTTTTATTTTCTTTCCTTCCCGTGTTCTTCCTTCCCCGCGAAGCCTCGTACTGTTCTTTTTTTCTTCGCTTATCATCCTTGGCGTCATGGGTGATAATTAGGGCACTAGCAAGAGGGTTAATCCTTAACTTATTCATGACCAGACAGGACAACAACTCTCTTCCATCTTTAGCAGCCCCACAATTCGTCTTGGGTTTCACCAACGAGCAGTGCAACACTTACTTAGTCTCCTTGATTCATCTCCCTCATCCGAGAAGTTGTATGGTAAGCTTGATTATAATAATGGTGTGTGGTTACTGGATAGTGGGGCTTTGCATCATATGATAGAAAAATTGGAATATTTGTTTTATTGTTCTGATTTGCCGCCCCAACCTGTTAGTCTTCCCGACAGTGTCCAGACTTCCGCCATCAAACAAGGCCGTGCTCGTTTGCGTTCTGGACTAGTTCTCCATCATGTCTTATATGTCCCTAATTTACAATGCAGCTTAATTTCAATTAGTCAATTAATTCTTGATTCAAATTGTGTTGCCACATTTACTGATAAATTGTGCATTATACAGGACCGCATGTCGAGGACTCCGATTGGACTGAGTGAGTTTCGGAATGGGGTGTACTATTTCCAACCAGAGACACAGTAAATTATTTCTCATACAACAATAGCATAAATGGTTCTAGTACTTCATCAGCGACTTGGGCATCCGTCAAGTCAGAATAGTCTTTTATTTCTAGTTCTAGTAGAAACAGCAAAATAAAAAAATATTTGGATTCTTGTGATATTTGTTATTGAGTAAAACAGACTCGTACTGCTTTCCTGTGAGTGATAATAAAGCTGATGATTTTATTTGATTTAATTCACTGTGATTTGTGGGGCCCTTATACAAAATCCTTTTTTACTGGTTCACACTATTTCCTTACTATTATGGATGATCATTCACGTGATGTATGTGTGTATTTGTTGAAAGAGAAAAGGTGAAGTAATTTCTTGTTTTCGAATTTTTTTTTGCAATGGTTAAGAGACAATTCACTAAGGAGGTGAAAATTGTTCGTTCTGATAATGGAACTGAGTTTACTGCTTCCTCTTTACAAAAATATTTTTGTGAACAAGGGGTGTTGTTTGAATCTTCTTGTGTGGGTACTCCCTAACATAATGGTCGAGTTGAGTGAAAGCATCGACATATTTTGGAGGTAGCACGGGCACTACGTTTCCAAGCTTCTCTTCCTATTAGATTTTGGGAAGAATGTGTGCAAAGTGCAGTTCATCACATTAATCGGAGTCCTACCAAAATACTTGAAGGAAAGACTTCATATGAGGTTCTATTTGGTTCTCCTCCGCAACTTAGTCTCTTGAGAGTATTTGGTTGCCTATGTTATGCTCATAACAAACCTCCTAAAAAGGATTAATTTGCTTATCGAAGTCGGAAGTATGTATTTTTGGGTTATCCATTTGGTAAGAAAGGATGTAAGGTTTATGATTTGGAGACTCGTAAAATGTTTGTGTCTCGTGATGTTCGATTTTTGGAGGATGTTTTTCCATGCGCAACCACCAAGCTCTTCACTATTGGTTTCCACAAATGATATGGCTATGCCAATTGATTGGGAGTTCGGCGTCCCCATTTTGTCTCTTACACCTAGTGCGTTGGTGGACAGGGGGAGCGACGACGCTGCTGCCCAGCCCGCCCCTGCTCCATGTGACACAAATGCTCCGTTGGCCGAGAGTGTCATCCCTTCCACCTCCTTGAACAGCTCATCGTTGGATACTCGTGTGCCTAGTCCTGTGGATAAACCTGCTAATAATGGTCGTAGTACTCGTCCTCGACTCCCTCCGGGTTATTTTTTCGACTACATTTGTCACTCAGCCCGTATATCACCCCCCATTTTGTCTGCACCCAAGTCTTCGATTTTCTCAGGTATGCATTTTCCTATAGCCAATTTTCAGTTTAATAATTTTTTTGCTAGCCATCAGGGATTTCTTGCTGCTGTTACTGCTAACACTGAACCTAGGTCTTATAAGGAAGCAGTTTGTGAACCCCAATGGCATCAAGCTATGCAAACTAAGATTGATGCTCTCGAGAAAAATCATACGTGGGTTATTACTGATCTTCCTCCCGGGAAGATATCCATCGGTTGTAAGTGGTTGTATAAGACGAAGTATCGTTCGAATGGTACTGTTGAATAAGATAAGGCCCGTTTGGTTGTTCTGGGCAATCATCAGACTTCAGGTAAGGATATTACAGATACTTTTGCACCCGTGGCCAAAATGGTGAGTGTTCGGACTTTCCTTGTTGTTGCGGTACCAAAGAACTAGGAAGTTCACCAACTTGATGTCAATAATGCTTTTCTGCATGGTGATCTGCACGAGGAAGTGTACATCAAACTTCCCCCCTAGTTTTACTTCTTCTTTTGCTACTAAAGTGTGTCGTTTACAAAAATCTTTTTATTGTCTCCGATAGTCTCCACGGAACTGGTTTGCTAAGTTGTGAACTTCTCTTCATCATTATGGTTTTCACCAATCTCATGCAGACCATACTATTTTTACTTATCGGAAGGGGGATAATATTTTATATCTTTTGGTGTATGTTGATGACATTTTGGTTGTCAGCAATAATCTCATACTCTGCAATTCTTTTAAGAAATATTTAGATACGTGTTTTTAGCTCAAAGATATGGGACCTCTTAAATATTTCCTTGGCATTGAGTGTGCTAGATCCCAAGAAGGGATGTTTTTATGCCAGCGTAAGTACGCACTTGACATACTTCATGAAGCAGGTTTACTTGCTTCCAATTTAACGGCTTATGAAGAATTTGATTTGCAAAGGCAATCTATTTCCTTTCATTAAGTAAAGAGGTATTTAGACAAGGTATTGATTACAAGAAAAATGCTAAAAGTCAGCTATAAATATATAAATAAATAATTACAGGATCTCCTAATTATGGTTGGAATCCTGCTGAAATCGTCACGAATGTGTCCGAAGAAGTGGCAACATCCACCACGACATCCATCACTCCCCCTCTAGTTAGACGGTGCAGATATTGAACCCCCAACTTGCCTACAATCGAAAATGGTCCCCCAAGGAGCTTGGTAAAAATGTCAGCAACCTGGTATATCGTTATGACATATCTTGGTTCAATGATATGAGATTCAACCCGTTCACGAACGAAGTAACAATCCATCTCAACGTGCTTCGTGCGCTCATGAAAAATAGGATTATTCGTAATATGATGACAGCTTGATTATCACAGAATAGTGGTGTGGCCTCGTGCTGAGGTGCGTCAAGAACGACTAACAACCACCGTAACCACAAAAGTTCACTATCTTCCACTTCGACGGAGGAACGAGAAACAACATAATGTTTCTTCGTACGCCAAGAGATCGGTGCTCCACCAAAAGATATAAAATTACATGTACGAAAGCGTCAAGACATAGGGTAGCCTCCCCAATCGGCATCACAATACGTGGCCAGACTCAAAGCACCATCTGTTGGGAGATAAAGTCCCTGACTTGGGTTAATTTTAGGTAACGAAGCACATGGGTTACAGCATATATATGTGAGTGTCATGGATTGGAGACAAATTGACTAAGCACATTCACAGCAAGAGCAATGTCAGGTCGTGTCACAGTCAAGTATAATAATCCCCCAATCAACCGACGATTTTATGCCGTATCCATAATGGGGCTATCAGTATCATCATCCAACCGTAAATTTTGTTCCATCAGAAATGAACTAGGTCGAATTCCTTGCAAACCTGTCTCCTCGAGTATGTCAAGAGTATACTTCCTCTGACTCAATACTAGGCCTTGTGGCGAACGAGCAACCTCTATCCCGAGGAGGTATTTCAACGATCCTAAATCTTTGATACTGAATTTGTCATTAAGGTGACGCTTGAAAATATTAATCATGTCGACATCATTTCTAGCTAAAATAACATCATCCACATAGATAAGAGCACAGACAAATATATTACCTTGTTTAAAAATGAACAAGGAGTGGTTCGCGTGAGTTGTCAGAAACCAAAATCAAGTAAGGCCTTTTTGCACTTTTGATACAAATTGCGGGATGTTTGTCTGAGGCCGTACAAGGATTTGTGTAGTCTACACACTCTTGTATCGCCTTGCTTCATAAAACCTTGTGGTATCCGCATATAAACATCTTCCTTCAAGTCACCGTGTAGGAAGGCATGCATTATTAACATCCAACTGGTGTATCAACCAATTCTTCTTCGCAGCCACAGCGAGCACACTTCACACGGCCACAAGCTTGGAAATTGGAGCGAAAGTTTCATGAAAGCCTATTCCCTCAACCTGTGTGAAATCCTTGGCTACCAGACGCGTTTTATACCTCTCAATTTCACTATCTAAACGGTTCTAAAATCCACGTCCCATTTTCTTCCAAGGCTTGGATCTTCTTTTGCAATGCATCATGCCAATGTGGATCTTTTATTACCTGATGAAAATACTTTGGCTTATCATGAGAATTAATGGTCGCAAGAAAGACTTTATTAGCACGAGAAAATTTTTCATGACAGACAAAATGAGATAAAGGATGTACCGTAGAGGTTCCCGGATTGGAGTTAGGTGGCGCATGGTCTATAGAGTGCGGAAGCTCAGTAACAAAATCATCGAGATGCTTGGGTCTAGCTGGTACTCGATGGTTACGACGCAACCCTTGCGTATCAATTTGCCCACTTCTAAAGGAACTCTGCTGTTGTTCTGGAACACTTTCAGTTTGGACTATATTTTATTAGACATTATCATCTGGACCTGGAGACGATGCAGATGTGTCAACAGATGTGGTAACACTTGACGAATCATCCAAACTGGTCTCTTGGGAAAAAATTGTTGGCATTACTAATTCATTTTAGCATGCTGGATCTGGCCTTTGTATTGACGGCCCTGTTCGTTGTGCATTGTCGGGAAAGATTGCTTTAAAAGGAAACACATCTTCAGCAAATATTACATTGGATGTAAAGACTTTGTTCTGTTCCACATCATAGACACGATAACCCTTTTGTGCATGAGGGTATCCAACAAACACACAACGTCCCCTTTCACTAAACTTATCACGCCCCTTTTTATTATCATTTGCATACAGCCAAAGACACGGAGATAGTCATATGAAGGTTTCTTGTTAAACAAAATTTCATATGATGTTTTATACCCAATGACTTTTAATGGCAACCTGTTTATGAGGTAGGTAGCCGTCAAGACACACTCACCTAAAAAACGTGATGGGCAAACTTGCTTAAAATCGCAAGACTCTTGCAACTTCGAGTATGTGTCTATGTTTTCTCTCCACACTACAAGAAAATGATGAATTTGCTACGATTTTTTGTCTACAAAATTAAATTCGTAGTAAAAATATATGTTTTTACTACAAAATTATAATTTTGTAGTTAATACAGAATTATTGGGCGATAAAATTAATTTCGTCTGCAAATATGGCTCATTAGCGACGAACCTATTTTTTTTGTCGGCAAATGAAGGCCCAAAATTGAGCGCACTTTTTTGGCGCGCGCGGGAATTGAAAAGATTAAATTACCGACAAAATTAAGCCTAACGTCGACGGAATAAGTTCATCGAAAAAGGTTAGTATTCAGCTGCAGGTTGATTTCATCGCAAAACATATTTTTAATTACGGAGATGAAGGGAAAAACCGATGAAAAAGTACTCCGAAGTCAAAACCCATCGTCTCTTTCTCACTCAAAACTCAAACGATCACCTCTTTCACCGTCTCCATTGAAGCACTCTGCATCTCTCAATTGCCACAGTCCGCTGTCACAACTGTAGTCCTCCGGCGCGAGCATAGCTCCGGTCAGTAGCTAGGTACGCCTCCCTCCTTCTTGCATCTCCATCCTCCTCTCTGTCTCTGTCTCTATCTCTTTCTCGCTCAACACACACACACATACACGCATACAAATCATATTTGGGTATTTGGGGGTAACGCTGCCCATTCTTAATTTCTTTACATCTCTCTCACTCACTTTCTCTCTCTAACACAAGAATTTTGATCTTTTAATTATTGTTGGCATTGATCTTTAATTCTAATTCCACAAGAACTGAGTTAATTCAAGGGTTTTATTCACAATTTGGTTGGTTGGTGCAATTCTTGTGTAATCTCCTTTCTTCTTATGTGGGCTTTACTGTTGTATTTGGTTTGATTTTGCACTAGAGTTCAATTAGGACTAATTAGGACTTGGGATTTCCATCAAATTCAATTAAGCTGCCAACATGGGTCTTTTGGTTATATATTTTGACAAGATATGGTTGAATTGAGTAGATAAATGACTTTGATTGAGAGGGAAAGGGTCAATGAACTTTAGCAGACGATCAACCTCATAGACTTAACTGTTTTAAGTCTTGGTTAAACCCCATTTGCTTGAACAAACTACTGAGCAGTAGTATCTTGGTAAAATAGGACTTAGAAAATGGAATACTATTACCTCCTGACTATTTGATGTATATGTATATTTTTGTTTCATGTTCTGTGTGATCATTGGTGTGGTAGCAGTCAGTAGCTCTATAATTTGTATCAATATTTTGCTTTTGGTGTTTGTCTCGGAGATAATAAGATAGAACTTGAAATCTAGTTTGGTTATGCACGGCAAAGTCAGGAGCTGCCACGGGCTATAGCCTGAATTCGAAATCTAGTTTGGTGATGCTACGTCCTCTTCCTCCGATGCTACATCCACCGACTCTGATCTCAATTTCCCAGCCCCGCTTCAACTCCAGAGACCTTCTCTTCCTTCAGTCCTGGTCCTTTCCAGCTGATAGTTCAGGACCTTTCTGCGGCTGAAATTGCTGGTCAGTCTAGTTTCCTAGAGTTTCCTGGTCAGATGGTTGAATTAGATGCACGGAGAGCACAAAAGCTTAACAATGCTGCCAAGACTACTCAACGGAAGATAAGAACTCATATTACTAGGAAACATTTTGTTGCTTTACTGCAGGCAGCAGTTTCCTTACAATATTTATGCAGAGGTTTGTCTTTTAGAAAAACTTTGTACCATAGAATGTTTTGCTGGAGAGTATTGCCATTCCCTAGGTATACTGGTGGAATATACTAAATACGCATATCGCAAGCACTTTGTCTTTGTGCTTGAGCTGTTTGGCAGTCTAGGCGTCAAATTGACCGCCTACTTTTTCTTTTTTTACTATATACAAGTTTATAATCTCTCTCTCTCTCTCTCTCTCTCTCTCTCTCTCTCTCTCTCTCTCTTCTCTTCTTGTGTTTACTAGGTAAACTTGCTTTTAAGTTATATGAAAATAAGAGACGGAATGCTGCTTCGCTCAAAATTCAGACCAAATATCGTGGACACTCATCAAGGACGTCCTACAGCAAGCTTAAGATCTCAGTCATTCTCTTACAGGCTGGTTTTCGTGCAATGGCTGCTTGCCATGAATTCAGATTTAGAAAGCAAACTAAAGCAGCAATAAATATACAGGTTACCATCTGGTACTCTTATGTTGCTTCGAGTGTCACTTCATTCTGTTTTAACTTGAAGTGATGCTTGCAAGCCCACTGGCGTGGTTATAGAGCGGTTTCGTACTTTAAGAAACTGAAATGGGCAACAGTTGTTACGCAATGCAGTTGGAGGGGAGAGTTGCTAGGAAAGAGCTTGAAACTAAAGATGGTAGGCCTGGTGTTCTGATACATAGAGAAATTTAATTGATCATATATTTTGTCTTTCATTTTTAATTTCTTGGATGATAATTGCTACTTTTAAGTTTGTGAATCTAATTACAAGGTAAAGCTTAACATCTTTTACAGTATTTTTGGTGTTTGCTTTTGTTTTTAGTTGACCACAAAATAACTTGAACTCTTGTAGATCGCCTCCATGACGTTTCATTAATGGCTATCCATGTTAGAATTAAGTATTCAAGTGATCCCATACCAGATGGCTATATACATTTTGTTCAAAGATATACAATAATATTAGACACCAAAATTGAGCAGGATATATGAATAAAACTAGAGGATTTTTATTCGGGAACAGCCCATGTTTATGTACACTGCATAGTATATGTACTAGATGCGCCATCAGAATATAATTAGTATCAACGAAAAAACTCTCTCTCTCTCTCTCTCTCTCTCTCTCACACACACACACACAGACACCTCACAACAGAAACATAGACATGCACAAACACACACTTACTCATATTTGAATTCCTAATTTCCTATTTGCTCATTTCTACATTTGTAGGCCGCAAGAGAAACAGGTGCACTGCAACAAGCAAAGGATAAGCTTGAAAAACAGGTGGAAGAGCTCACATGGCGTTTACAGTTGGAAAATTTAAACAGGTGGAAGGTAGTTTTGATCCATTGTGGAGACAATTATATCCTGTCATCTAAAGATACTTAAATTTGTTCAATTACTCATGATTACAAAATTTAAACCTCAAATTTCCCGAAAAAAGGTTCTCTGTGCCTTCATAATACCTATTGACAGTAGCTTGGAATCCTCAATTAGCGGTAGAGGCCAAACATATTACCCTATTAAGTATGGAAAAGTTCGATGGCTGAAGTAAAACTTACTAAGTTGAATGCCATGTGGCGCAGACCGACTTGGAAAAGGAAAAAGGGCAAGAGATTGTGAAGTTGCAGAATTCCTTGCAAGCGATGCAAAGCAAAGTTGATGAAGCAAATGCATTAGTTATTAAGGAACGTGAGGCTGCACAGAAAGCATAAGCATCTTCTATCGTCAAAGAAACTCCAGTTCCGGTAGAAGATACGGAAAAGATTGAGAGTCTGACTACAGAAGTGGAAATTAAGCTTGAAGGTAATGTTGTTTACCAAGAATCTTGTGTGTCTTTCTCTCTCTTTTCTTTTTTGTGTGCTTGTGTGATGTCAGTTACCTTGAAAACCTATTAATTTTTATAATGTCATACCTTTATGTTATATGTAGTACCATCTTCTGTACAACCGATAAGGAGGGTGGGGGGTTGGTTCTTTGTGATTTCATTTCATCCCACAGATCTAGTACTACTCTTATTGGAATCAATGTATTACAATGCTATCAAGATATGGAAATGTAACCAATGCAAAAAGATTCAACAATTCCATAGGGATATTGAGATACTGGACATAATTTCATAGTGTCCCACCTTCAGAATGGCCACCTTCAATTACATGATGAATTGCAACAGATGCGCATATTTACTATTATCACCAACAAGCTATTGCGAGTGAAGTGGTTTTATCCTATTTGTGAATTACCTTATTTATGTAAGGATGTGAATGGTCTGTTAAATGTTGTTAGATGGACCAAGTTTATCTTCTGAAAATGTTTGAAACAGAACAACTAGGAAAACCTCATGAAACAGCTGTATTATTTAAGAGGAGAGGGAAATGGTTTCCTTTACATGAACCACATATTCTAGACAGTTTGGATGTTTTTACGATAGAAATGTAATTGAAATCTTCTAGTTGAGTATGCATACCAGTATTTTAGACCTTTTTTGGGGTTATAGTAGTTTGTATTTTAGCTGGTATGTTTGTCAAAATTTCTTTGATGGTATTAACTAAGATAGCACAGTTCCAGTCATAGACGTTTTATTGCCTGAAATAGGCTCTAGCTTTTAAGTCCCTTCATTTATACCATAGTCGTATAGGATGTACATGGCCAATACTAGCTTTATCAAGGTTCGGGGGCTACTCTTGGGGGAGTAGGTCCTTCACGTAACCGATTTTCTGGAAACAGAAAGCGAAAAGAAGAGAATATGAGTGAGGCTTGCTTATTCACAAAGTGCAACTTAAGTAAATGTGTCTAAAAGGAGAAAAGGCCATCATTCAACACACTCACACACACACACACATACATATATATATATATATATATATATATATATCTCCGAATGGCGTGTGGTGAACATGACTCATCACCTGTACTGTCAGTATTAATGGGCTTGCTTTACCTGGATCGAGCAAAGGCAGCAGTAAAGTTGGTTTTGAAATACACCTGTTTTCTAGATGTGGATGCTATGAGAAATCAGCTGTATGGACCAACTCCCTTGTACTCTTATCATAATGAAGAAAACAGGGGAAAAGGAATATGCCACCACTGTCTTGCATGCTATTTTCTGTACACTTAGGCTCTGTAGTTTGAAATTTCAGTTGATTATCTTGATTTAATTCACGTAAAGGAGCAAAGAAAAGTTTTGTGCATAGCAACTTACAGTAAGCTTTATTTTTTTATTACAATATTTTTATATGATTTGGGGAACACGAAAAATTATGTAAAAGTAGCCGTGATGAGCGTGCATGTTGACATGTGTGGACACAGGACAGTAGAGTTTCTAGATAGGCATTACGATTTTGCTTTGTAGAAGGTCAACTAATTTACCAAAATATAGTCATAATCTAATATAGTCTTCTATAGTTCATTTTGGATGTAGTCTTCTATAGCTAATATAGTCATAATCTAATATATCTAAAGTTCATTTTGGATGTAGTCTTCTATAGCTAATATAGTCATAATCTAAAAAGACAAAGCCTCAAAGATCTTATTGTAACCAAGTAAATATTGTATATGATCACGCACCTTGTTTTTTTCTCCAAACCTCCGTGGATCCTGTCAATAGCTGCCTTAAAGTGTTCCATAGTAATCTGTTCACTCTCACTCCTAGCTGCAATCAGAGCAGCTTCATTGCATACATTTGCAATGTCTGCTCCAGAAAATCCAGATGTCAAAGCAGCAAGTCTCTAAGAGTAACGCGATGGTTCGTGATAGAGTTTCAATTTAGGCAAATAGATCTTAAAAATCTGGTCTCAACCTATAATGTCAGGTTTATCAAGTGTAATTATACGATTGAACCGACCTGGTCTTAACAAGGCTTTGTCTAATAACATGTGCGATTTAGGTTTGCATTCTTGATGAGAGTTGAAAGTCTTCCAATTTACTTCTCTAACTGGTTCAAAATGATTTTTCTAAACAGGTAGTTGCTGTGAAACAGCTTGATCGTAATGGGCTTTAGGGGAATATAGAGTTTTTGGTGGAAGTTCTCATGCTTAGCCTCTTGCACCATCCAAATCTTGTCAACTTGATAGGTATGGTATCCATCTGATTTTTAAGTTGTAATTCAATTTCAGAATTTAGGCTAGTGGTATGGTATCCATACTTGCAGCCAATACAATGACATTTTTAAGTTGTAATTCAATTTCAGAATTTTCTTCTTCGAGTAAACCCCAAGGGGTGGCCTAGTGGTAGACTAGAGCTTCACATAAGGTGAGGTCTTTTGGTTTGATCCCTTCCACTTTAGGACCAGAAAAAAAATCTGCTTGAAATGATTTGACGTTTGGAATTATCTGGCCAATTCTCGCTTCAAAGTAATATCATTTTGATGAAATTATTGTTTGCTTTTGTCCGCACTGCAGGTGAGGGACTTGGGAGTTCAAGGAGTGGCATCGCAGATCCAATTATGGCAGGTGAAGTGAAAATGAACAATTTGGGGGTTGGTGCTGCTAATCCTGGGGAAGTAAGCTCGCTTTTTGAGATTCTTTAAATTCTTGAATTTTGAACTGTTCTGGAGACTCCACTCCTGTCCATTTTATATTTTCTTTGTGCTGTTGCTTTATTATTTTGGTTATGACAATGTTGCTGCTGCTATGGATGGAATGCAGTGAAATCAGATGAGCTGAAGTTACCAAATGGGAGTGAGCTGATGCTGGCCACAGATGAGCCGAAGTGGCCACTAGTAGCCACTGCTTGGTATAGGATGCTCCCTGAGGTAACCAACTAAATGCTTATTTATTGAGTTAAAAATGCTGATTGCACTTCTAGGTGTTTTTGGTGTCAAACACACTGCAACTCCACAGTCTAGACATTTGAGAAAGGACACTAGAATCATGCGAGTTCAATATTTTTTTTAATTTTTATTTTTGTTGTATCGTTGCAAGATATTGAAGGCATTGACGCAGAGAAACTTTTCTCATCAGTGCAATATATACATGCACACTTCACTGATAGTTGCTTTCTGATATATATTGTAATTATGGGGGTTTCACTATGGATAGCGTGTTGAGATTGTTGCTCCCCTGAGATTGTATTCAATCAGCCCTTGTTAATGAAAGAAGATTTGTGTTGTTTCCATATGTTGAGCTCTCATCTATGCTGCTATTACATGTTCCTCATTTATTGATTTTTCGAGTGTTTTTAATCGCCTATGGGGATAAGCTTGAGTTAGGTTAATCTTTTGGTGCTTTTTCGATCTTTAGTATATAACTCTTGTGGCATATCCACTGTACCTTGCACATTTTCTGTTCTGGAGAATGGATTTGTGGTTGACTATTAAAAGGTGAACAATGGATGGAAGGAGAAACACCATAAATTTGGACGATCCATGATCACATAGTTCGAAACCAGAAAGTTGGTTAGGGGCCAAGGGGTGGGGTCTTTCCTTTTGTTTGAGTTGGGTTGTTGGAATCAGTGAGAACTGGAGGTGATCCAAATTTGATCACTGAACTACATTGGTTGGGAATTTGAGGAAAGCTGATGTTTCATTGTTTGCTATTCTGGCTCATACTCGAGCAGAGGCACGTTGGTTGTCTCACACTCTAGTCAGCCCTTTTCGTCACTTGAGCTTGTGATATGATGCCGAGTTTTAAGAATTAAGACCATTAACGAATACATCAAAAGTCGTTTGACTATTGGAACGTGTCGAAGCAATTCTCTTCGAGCCTGTGATTGTTGGAACATGTCGAAGCAATTCTAGCGAACCTGACTCCCTGCCTCTTTCCACCTAATCAGTTGGTTTATATTAAAAGTGAACAGTCCACAGCCGGAGACAAGGAGAGTTTGAATGAATCTCTCTGCTTCACTACTCCTCAACCAAATAGGCTGCAGCAATAGATTATTGAAGTTCTTATATGATTCTGGTGCATCTTTTCTTTTCTTTCATAGATTAGCAAAAGTATTAATTTAATACTTAAATGGAATTTCAAATCTCAAGCCAAACTCACAAAACCTTCAGGCCCAAAAGTAGAGCCATGTAACGTCAGAAACCCACAAAATTAACACAAGCCAAAAACCTTTGCCAACCACTAGTGAATAGTGATCCAAAGAACAGTCTTGTGTAGATTGAAAGAACTTGGGGAGAGTTCTGTTTCATGGTACAATGAGGTTGCCTAATTATTGGCTTAGATATTTGCTAGAATAAACAAGAATATGCAAACCTTATTTGCAACAAGAATCATATAACTAAACTTACAAAAAGGAAAAATTCTCTACTTACAATATGATAGCCGTAGAGGAACACCTTTTATAGAAGGCCATTTACAGGTGATGTACTAAAGACGGGCCTATCTTTCTCACCAACATTTCCGGCGTTGTTACTGCTACTTTTCCTCCGAGGCTTTGCTTCTCCGAGCATTGTGATAACGTCTCTCATGGAAGGCCTGTCCTTAGGGAGCTTCGCTGTACATATTAGCGCTATCCGAAGAACTAAGAGCATCTCTTCTTGAACATGTTTGCAATTACCAACACTCGGGTCTAAGGCCTCTTCTAAAGATTTGTTGTCTCTAATCTTCATTCGTATCCACTCAACAACATCTACAGACTCTCCAAATTCTGGATCCAATGGCCGTTTTCCTGTCAGAAGTTCTAACAGAACAACTCCGTAGCTGTATATGTCACTCTTCTCATCAACTTTCAATGTGTATCCGTATTCTATTAAGAAAATTATTGTTAGTTCTACATCTAAAAATCACATAAAATTTGCAATCTAATGAACTAGAAAAGATTGGTTTTAGTAACTCACCAGGAGCTATGTACCCGTAGGACCCTGCAACCATTGACACTGTCTCATTTTTCTTGATCATCATCCTCGCAAGCCCAAAATCAGCAATCCTTGCCTCAAGATTGGCATCAAGCAATATGTTATTTGACTTGACATCTCGATGGATCACCAGTGGGTGACAGTCATGATGTAGGTAGGCGAGCCCTTGCGCGACTCCAACTGCTATATTATATCTTGAAACCCAGTCCACGAGCAATCTCCCTGCTTCACATTTCCCATGTAAAGCTTCTCCAAGGCTACCATTTTGCATATACTCGTAAATTATCATTGCATTCATGTCATTGTGAAGGAACCCTAATAGCCTCACAATGTTTCGATGCCTCAGCCTTCCCAGAACATTCACTTCCCCAACAAGATCGTCTCTGCTTCCTGTTTCGATGTCACCTCCTGTCCCTGTCCTCCACAGTTTCTTAACTGCTACAACAGTGTTTAGTCTTTGCATCTCGGCTTTGTACACAATTCCCGTGGCTCCCATTCCAATCACATTTGCTTCCTTGACACAAGAAAGAATGTCATTGCTAGTGAAACCGAGCCTCTGGAATGCCTTTAGTCTCAAGGCCACTCTCCCTTTCCCGCATCAAATCTTTCTTGAAGCAACTTCCACCAGTGTACCACTTTTTGTATAGGGATCTAGCACCAAATGCTGCTATTACAACAGCTAGTAGCACTGAAATCCCGATTATCCATCCTTCAATTATGTGTTTGGTGTGCAAGCTCCTATGCCTCGAAGTGTATGCTGCACCATGAGTGCAAGGAGGCAGCACACTACCACAAAGTCCCGCATTGCCCACAAGATCACTTGGGTTAATTGTTCGCAGCATTCCATTTGCAGGAACAGATCCTTCGAGCTTGTTGTAGGAAACATTAAGCATTTCCAAAGCTGGAGAGTTCCCAAAATTCTCAGGAATTCCACCAGTCAACGAATTGTTGGATAGATCAAGAATCGATAATGTGGGCATCATGGAAATTGCTACTGGAATTGGTCCTGTTAACTGGTTGTTTCCAAGATTCAAATTTACCAATTTCTCACAGGAAGCGATACTCGCTGGAATGGTTCCAGCAAAATGGTTTGATGAGAGGTCAAGGATGGAAGAGAAGGACAGTCCTGGAATTGATCCGGGATTTCGCCTACCAAGTCATTGCCTGACACTAAGAAGTTTTGAAGATTTGGAAGAGAGAGAATGGAGGAAGGAAGCGAAGCTTGAAGGCGGTTTCTTGAGAAGTCAATGAAGGAAAGTGAAGTAGAAGATGAAATGTCATTTGGGATTTGGCCAGTGAGGCTGTTATTAGCCAATTCCAGCCTTTGAAGCTTTCCAAGTTTGCCAAACCCGACCGGAATTGTCCCAGAAAGGAAATTATTTTGCATACGAACACGAACTAAGGATTCACACATGGATAAGCCAGTAGGAATTGGACCAGAGAAAGCATTGCTGAATAGAATAAGCTTAATAAGATTACCTCCATTACACAAGCTTGATTGGATTGGACCAGAGAACGAATTGGATGATAAATCCAACCATTCCAATGCGGATTTGCCTTTTCGTTTTCAGCATTCCTGCTCTATGTGGGATCAGTACTTGTGTTGGTTTTCAGCGTTCCTGCTTTAAAATTTTATGAAAATTTTTCTGTCAGACCTTAACATTTCTCTCTTGGCTAGAATATTGGGGGACATTTCTCTCATATCATAATTGATGCTATTATTTATCACCAAGAAGAAGCATTTTCCTTGCAGTTTCTATACATCTGTCAATTTTCCCACTTTTGAATGTTTTGGCTGTTGAACAACTTTGTTATGATGTTGTATTAATGCAAACAATGCATCTCATGTTAGTGATTTAATTATTATTTTGCTGGATATGTTGTTAAGGGCATTAAAGCCAACACGTCTCTTTATTTACATCACGTCTAACCGGTGGAAACTAAACTTATTTTCCAAGTTTTTTCCTTCTTTTGTTTTCTGTTTGTGGAGCTTGATACTTTCTGTATCTCCCCCCCCCCCCCAACATTATTTGATTCCTTCCTTGACCAGCCAAGACTTTCATTTGCTTGATTCATAGGACCTTATTATGATCTTAGGGCAATGGTCGTGTTTAGAAATTAAAACATTACCAACCTAAGTCTGAACCGAAAGAAACTTCATTGCATGCTATTTACTATAATCTTGGCATCCATCGACCACCTCAACAATATGTGGACCCTTTAAAAGTCCTTAATTGGATGACATTGTTTTTCCGTGAACTTATGCCTTGATCTCTTTCAGATATTTCATTTTAATGTTTCTTTTGTTCTTATGTCGGCATGATGTAGGATCAGCACAATACCAACAAATCAAGAGCATAGCTGCAGCGGGCCATCTTTGACAAATTTGCCTGAATTTTAACAAGGATTTTACTCTTGAACAGGTAATATTCTATACATTGTTAACGATTCTTGGGACTAATCAAACATAATTGTTTAGGGTGGTCTTTCTTTAATTTGGTTCGACACCCCTATACTGAGTTGTGAACCTAACGTCAAATAGAGCAAATACTGTTTAGATATCTCAGTGATTTTAAAGTCCCGTATGGTCTGTTTCGGTGGTTCCATTTTGAATCATGCTTTGTATTGGAAAGAAAGACATCAGGAGAATGTTGTCTTAAAGCTAAGACAACGATTTTTTTTTTAAAATGTTGTCTTAGAGCTAAGACAACGTTGTTGTAGAAGCCCTATGACAACGTTTTAAAAACGTTGTTAAAAGCCTTTTTTGTTGTAGTGAGCTTGGCATAAGAAGGCTGTAAGTTGATGCCTAAATTTTCCTCTCTTTATTTTCTATTTTGTTATTGCGCTTTCAGTTTCATGCATTATAACAGATCTGAACTTCCCATTCTTTGCACTTGGTCTATTCTTTTGGTCTATTCATACGAGTAGAGGTAATCCATTTAACGTAAATGATTGTTGGGGTGCCCTCGGTTGATGGGTGTGCACCATTATTGCATTGTTGCATTGTTGAACGTAAATGCTTGTTGGGGTGCCCTCGGTTGATGGGTGTGCACCATTATTGCATTGTTGCATTGTTGAACGTAAATGCTTGTTGGGATGCTCTCGTTTGATGGGTGTGCACCATTATTGCATTGTTGCATATTGTTGAGCGTAAATGCTTGTTGGGGTGTCCTCGTTTGATGGGTACGCACCATTATTGCATTGTTGAGCGTTAATGTTTAAAGGGGTGCTATAGAAATGACTGAATTTTGTTGTAAAAGATGACTGACTTCTATTGTTTAAGTAATCGTAATGCATTATGACATTTCATAGTTTCAGTTCTAATAGGATAAGTCACGAAACGGATGTTCGAGCTACTTGAAAAGCTCATCTAATTTATCCGAAAATACAAATAGATAGCGATGTTTACCGAATTACGGTCATTTGAAAATTAACTCATTTTGCACGAGACGGGGAGCATGATAAAGTTTTTAATCCTCCTTTTGGCTATTTATTTTTTTATCGTTCGAAATTTCTTGAAATTTGAGTGGTTGGTATTAAAAATTAATGGGTGTTGATTTTGTTTACATGTAGGTTGCCTGGCTTAAAGTGAAGAAGAGGAAAGAAGGAGAGCTATGGAGGAGGTATAAGGTTCGGTGCAAACAAATAGTGATGAAAAGATCTGTTTATTTTGACTTTGTTAAGAATTAAATACAAAGGTTTGGTGTTAGTTGATGACTTCAAAATTTTATGGATATGTAAAATAATATATATTCATATCTATGTGATGCAAGTTTTTCATGTGATAATGGTTTAGTATATATTCATATCTATGTAGTGGGATATATAGTGATTATTCTCTACGAGTAATATTCGTAGTGAAATAGCAAAATATTTGTGACAAAACGAAATTCGTAGCAAAAGAATAGGGCAATTGCGACGAAATATTTTTGTAGCAAAAGAAGAGGGTAATTGTGATGAAAAATTTTCGTCGAAAGAAGGGGGCAATTGCGACGAAATATTTTGTAGCAAAAGAAGAGGCAATTATGACAAAATGTTTTGTAGTAGAAGAAGTAGCAAGCGCGATGAAATAATTTGTAGTGAAAGAGAAGCAAACTGTGACGAAATATTTCATGGCAAAAGAAGAATCAACCGCAACGAAATATTTTGTAGCAAACGGAATAGGCATCGGCGATGAAATATGTTGTAGCGAAAGAGGAAGCATCAGCGACGAAATATTTTGTAGCCAAAGATCGGGTATTGGCGACGAATTTTTCGTAGCTAATCATAGTCTTTCGTGACCATTTTTGCATTTGCTACGAAAAATTCGTAGTTGTTGCTCAACATTTTGCGACGAAATGGATTTTTTCGTAGCTAATCATAGTCTTTTTGCGACGTTTTTTAGCATTTGCTACGAAAAATTCGTAGTTGTTGCATAATATTTGGCGACGAAATGGGGTATTTGCGACGAATTCCGGCCTTGATTTCGCGACGAATTATTTCGTAGCAGAAGGGCTCTTTTTCGCGACGAAAATGATTTTCGTAGCAATGGACCTTTAGCGACGTCGCATAGGCGACGAACACGCGACGAAATGCTTTCGTCGCCAAAGGTCTTTAGCGACGAAAATTTGACCTTTTGCTACGAAAATTTTCGTAGCTAAATCCCAAAATTCTTGTAGTGCCACTACCTCATTCTGTTGGGGTGTATTGGTACAGGACGTCTCAAATAGAATTCCGTGGGTGGCATAATAGTTCAGCATGTAATTTGACTTAAATTCTTCACCATTGTCACTCCTAATTCTTTTGACGACCTTCTCAAATTGCGTTCTAACCATGTTGCAAAAGCTAGTCAAATGGTGACTCACTTCAGATTTATGCTTCATTAAAAACACCCAAACTCCACAACTATAATCATCAACAATAGACAAGAAATAATGTGCACTCGATAAAGAAGCAGTTTTATAACCTCCCCAAATATCACAGTGTAATAATTCAAAACAAGTACTAGTTTTAATACTACTAATAGAAAATAGAGCTCGAGTCTGTTTTGCCCTCATACAGGACTCACATGGTTCATTGCTAGATCTAAAAATTTTACCAAGAGACTCGACATGGTGAAGTTTTGTGTCTAACGCATGACCTAATCTCTTGTGTCAAACTTCCGACCTAACTGAAAATGCCATATTGACACCCCCAATCTTCACAGGCCCCATGCAGTATAGACCATCACAGCATTACCCACTCCAATCAGGTTCCTCGAGGGTAAGTCCTGTATAACACAAAAGTCCGAGAAAATATTAGTGCACAATTAAAATCTTTCGTTAACTTGCTAACTGAAAGTAAATTGCACTTGAAATTTAGAACATTCAAGACATTATGAATTTTCAACCCATTTGGCAAACAAGTTTTGCCAATTCCTTTCACAAGAACACTGTCTCCATTTGGTATTCTAACATGCATCCCAGATTTCGATTTCGTTTGCTCATCAAGGATCCTTTCATCACAAGTGATATGTTCCATTGCTCTAGAATTAATCACCCAAGGCTTCTCAAAATAAATCTTACCAGCCATGTTAACAGTTGGTACTGGTCGAATCTGTCCAGACTCCTCAGATGTTGCCGAAGATGTGGCAACATCTATGGGATCATCACCTTTACAGAGGTACTGGATCAGTTTTGCATACTGTGTTGGAGTTAATCCTGAAAGGGGGCTTAACTGCAATTTCATGTTTGCTACCTTAGGGATCACCCTTTGTTTACCCTTCTTACCATCATCACGGGTTACCATGTCCTACTCAACTTTGTTGAGTCAATTACAACTACTATTTAATTTACTATATCACTTTTTTTATTTACTATATCACTTGGTATCATTTTATTACATCTTATCCAACTCCGTTTGAGTCATTACTAATTTTCGATCATGTTATCGTGGCGTTCCGTAGTATAGCCCTATATTAATAGTACTAATTTTAGTACCACTTATTCGGAGTAATTATTCACCCAAAACTCAATTAATAAGCATCATCTCTAGGGGTGTAAGTCCGAACCGCCGAATCGAATCGAATCGAATCGAATTGAACCGAATCGGCCAATTCGGTTCGATTTTGGGTTAGAACGGTTCGGTTTAGGTTTGAAAATTTTATAAACCGAGCGGTTCGGTTCGATTTGCAGTTTTTGGTGCCAAACTGAACGAACCACCACCATTTAATTTTTATTTTTATATATATATTATTTAGTAATTAGTAATTGAATTTAATAAGAAAATTATTGTTGTTTGCCTACATTTTGATTTAATTATTGTAATTTTAAAGTTAATTTTTTGACTTTTAATTATTTAGTTTGTGTTAAAAGTATTTTTTTGATATTTAAAAGTTTTTCTTTTTTGGAATATTTAAATAATTAAACCGCGGAAACGAACTAAACCGGACCAAACCAATCGGTTCGGTTTGGTTTGAAGTTTGTGGCGGTTCGATTCGGTTTGAAATATGCGGAAACGCTAGGGGTGGTTCAGTTTGCAGTTTTGATTCAAACCGAACCACCTCCACCCCTTCATTTCAAATAAACAATAAATAGCACAAGTTCTAATTGTTAATCACGTCAATAGATGAGAATTAATTAATTTATCATGTAATAACTTAAATAGTAATAAAGAGGTTAGTAACTTACAAATCTACGGAATTTCTACCAATTAAACCTCGAAATCTTCTGACAAAACTAGTTTACTACTCAAGCACGTTGATCCCACGGACTAATTTCAGTAAGAAACTCGAACAATTGATCACAAAGTTGGCGTTGCTTGGCTTTGACACTCACTGTCGACAAAAGGAAATGAGGTGAGCTATGTTTGTATTGTGAAGTGATAATAAATTCATACTAGTGATTTATCAAATGTGAACTCTAAGATTAAATCATAACGGTAAAATTTTAATAAATAGGTAAATTTAGACTTATAATTAACTTAAGTTAATTAATTACACACTGAGAGTAATCTCTCCTAGGTCAACCAAGTCAAATAAAGGGGGTGTGCTCAATGTTAATTGGCTAAGGGAGGCGGTTTGCATGTTTCTCACGGCTCACTTGGAAAGGAAAAGAGAATGGACTACTTGTATATCAAAAGTGATAAGTACTCCTTTTGTTCTTAAATTATTTTTTTTTTACTTGATATGCGAATTAAAAATAATAATTAATTTAATTATTAATATTAGTATAGTGTGTAGTTTTTTTTAATATTCATATATATGTGGCACATAATTAAAGTATGAAGAAAAAATAAAGATAAAATGGTAAAAATAAAAGTGTTACCCTAAAAAAAATTCAAATAAAATAATTATTTTAGGACGAATAAAAAAAAAGTAAAACAATAATTTAGGGTGAGAGTCCAAAATTTCCAGCCATGGTCTAATATCCTTAGTCAGCAAGTCAACCTAGTGCATGTGGGAAGAGTCGAAGTCTTTAATTATGAGGTGGCCAATTCCTATTTGTCCATTTTTATTAATAGTATTTTAACACTAATTAATATATTTTAAGTCTTATTAATCATCATTAAAACTAACTAAACATAATTAGGTCTAATTATACTTTATTAAAACTAATCATAATTAATTCGAAAATGTCAGTTTTTGATTATTTAAAAAAAAAAAGTGGTAAGGTACAATATAGTTTTGCAGAATTTTGGGTCAACTTTAACAGGTTGCATGGAACAATATACAAGCTTAAATTTAGCAAATAAGGTATAGTTGAAAATCTCTAGATATCTAGTTACTATTGTATCAAACGAATTCGAATTTCGATTTTTCTACACAAAGTTGTGGTCAAATTACTACAATCTGTTCGGATGAACAAAATTATGAGTTTAACCATAGATCCATGTTTTTTGTCGTTTTGTGTTTGTCCTTTTCTATCTCAAGGTGATTTAAATCACAACCAACAATATAATCAAATTATAGACGCCTTAAATAACCAATAATATATGTACGACCTATATGAAATACATAAAAGACGAAAATAAAATGCAACCGAAATTGAGTGTAATACACGTATAACCTATCAAGGTAAGCACATATTAGGGATATAATCATGAGAAATGCGATGACATGCATATATTATGAGACTGGAATCCTCGGGTGTTACAAAGATTCAATTCAATTATGTAGAAAATCTAACGCAAAAATAGTGTACCCCCATTGTACATGATTGAGTAGCTCCAACTAATTTAGGTTGTATCTGGTGACTCGGGGTACGGTGGAATGGGAAGGGGGAGGTGTTTCAAACATGATGGTCTTCTTGGAAGGCCACCTTATTATTATTTAATTTGTGCATGGGAGGAGCTAGATGTGACATTATTACTTGCCCAAGGCCAAAATGGTAAAACTAAATATTTATGGGAAAAGAAAAAATAATTACAGTATTAGGATTTCCTTGGAGTGGGCTTTCTTATTTCCCTTCATTATTTTTTTCAAATTCAAATTTAAAATGGTACCATGTTACGACACTTTGATGTATGAGTAGGATTATCTTATAGATCTTAATTCGTAAGACGGAGTAACACATGGTGGTCGGGACAGTGAGATCCGTCTTACAAAAAATACTCGTACGACGACCTATTCTAAGTTTTTGCCTTCATTGTATTCCGTTTTTCTGACTTTAGTGATATTATTTGTTTGTATTTTAGATCGGTGAATACTTTGAACCTAGGTTTCCAATCCGACCAATTCTTCCATCTCACGTTTTCCTAACATCTATTATATTCAGTTACAATGTACATTATTAGCTCCAAATAGATCAATCCCCCTTGCATATTGAATCCCATTTTGATTTTAACCTAGGAATTTCACCACAGTACCAATTGCCACTTTTCCTCAATCTGTTTCCTTGTTAAACAATTTGAAAGCTAGGGATTTCTGGTGGTTGTTCTTGATGGAAATTAACCAATTTTCACCTCAAGAAAGAAGTACAAAGAAATTCCCAATTTTGAGGGGGAAAGGGAAATTGGAATAATTAGAAAGGATTCTCCAAGTTTGTGGTAGTCTAGAATGAGATTCTATTTGAAAGGCAATCTTGTGTACATAATAGAAAGGTGATCTTCGATATCTGATTTTGTTGAAAAAAAGTCTCACATTTTAATGGGAAAATGATTGTCTCAATTCAGTTTTGAGAACCTAATTGTAAAAGAAAAGTTGTACGGTAAGTCGAATACCGTACGGGAGTAGTAAAAGTTTGCCATGGTGATTTCTTTATTGACATGAATTAGGAGGCTTAATCCTAATTAGCTTTTCAGACAAAAAGAAGAGCCGTAGATAGAGTGACACAAATTAAAGAGACGGACAATAGACATAGTTGGTAGTCAAGAGTTTCGATGTCTTAGCGTTGATAGACAAAATAATATGTGACAGTTGTGGTACCGTGTGGGATCATGTCAACTATTGCAACCTTTTTCCTAGGGATTGGTGTTGTTAGACAAAATAGTGCACGGCTATTTTGGGCTCACGTAGCTATCTTGAGCGGGAGTGTCAATCTTTGTAACCCTTTTTCTAGGGAGAGTGAATACATAGAAACTTTCTTGTAAATTACTCATCGTTTATAGTAGATTTATTATTATTATTATTATTTTATGGTAGATTTGTTGCTCGCCTTAGAGTGGATCAAACCATGTGACTCATGTGTTCTTTTTTGCTTGATTTTTTTAGTTATATTCTATATTTTCTTGTCATTATTTATCCAAATACTTGGTACTATTATTTACGGCCAATTCGTTTCCTCATTGAAAATAAAAACTTAAAATTCTCAATCCAAGAATACCCTCGTTGTTATAACAGATTTCTTCATGTGGAATACCCTCTTTGTTAAAACAGATTTCTTCATGTGGAAGCTAACAGTGAGAGCTTTACCAAAACTCTAAAATTGGTTTTAGAGTTTTTTTTCTTCCTTTAGAGCTACAATGGACACTTTGTTAAACACTCTATCTCTTAAATTAGTTAAGCCACTCTTTATGTTTAGAGTTTGATTTAGTGGAACTCTCTCTCCACCTCCAGCAAACTTTCAAATAAACTTTCAAATATTGGGCTCCTATCCCTATGCAAACTTGACATGTGTTGTTTCAAGTTGGGTTTGTTGGTTGAGATTAGAGAGATTTAATTTTTAGAGTGTTATATAGAGGGTAATTGTTTGAGTGAATTTTTTTATAGTGTTAAAAAAGTGAAACTGAAACAGAAAACGAAGTGTTTAGAGTGTGATATAGAGTGCCAAGGCACAGCTTTACAACCTCTCTTTATTGAAAATTTCACCATTCTAGGATGTATTTAAGGTTTGCAAGTTAAGGTATTTGTGTTTGCTGCTTTTAATATAATTCATGTTCACTTTCAGTTGATTTCAACGCAGTTAATATTTGTAATGTTTTTTAAGCAAATGACACAGTGCAAATGTACTCACTTTTTGACTCATATGGCAGATTTAGTATATTGGGATAATGATATTTCTCGTATCACGGATTTTCTTAATGTATCTTGAAGAATCTTTGATGCTTCTGTGCTTTTAATATTCCTACCATTCGCTTATTATATTATGTAGCACTGCATAGGATTACGGAGACTTATTCCTGTTATCTGGGCGTTATCTGGGGGAGAGAGGACTTGTGTGTGTGTGTGTGTGTGTGTTTTTTTTTTTTTTTCGCTTTCCAGAACTGCGACTGTTTTGATTTTGTATGTTGATTACAAGTTTGCTTTGTACGTTCCTCTGTTGTTTCGAAAGGGAATTAGAACTAAGGGAGGTGCAGTCTGTTGGTAGTTCTTATTCAGGTGAGGTAAAGTACGTAGCTTGGAAACACATTTTCTTTCTTGAAATACGAACTCGTGATGAATTCGTGATGGTGGACCTACATTTGGCATTGTGTGAGCCTGTGGGATTTGGCTTTTGAGCCATATGTTGTTTCCTCTGAACCTGTCTAGGATTGACCCCATTTGTTTTATGAGAATTTATGAAAAGCCAAATTCAAAAAAGTACTACTTATTGATAGTTACATTGGAATTTCAGGAACAAAAATGTCATTTTTCTTGCTAATATTCTCGAAAAACATTGTACAGTAAAACCTTAGTATGGACTAGTTTATTAATTGATATTGGAAACAATTAACTTTGGTTGAGTTCCTCTCCCGAGCTGTGTTTAATAAGCTATTATTCAAGAGGGCGACATTACATTAATTGATTGACTGCTATAACTTGGGGAGGTTTATATCATCGCCAGGTTAAGAAGTGAGCCTTTATATGCACTTGAACTTTGTCGTTCAGTAGTATTCTTTCTTTGGGCTTTCTTTTGTTTGGCATTCACTTGCGTTACTATTTGTAGTTATCACAGTTAGAGAGGTTAGTTTAATCTCATTTGAATGTGAAACCATCCTTCTTTGATGGTACATCTTCCTTTCGATTTGTCTCAACCCTGACTTGGATTTTTTAGCACTCACATTCTGTGGGATTTTGAATAATTTGACACCCCCCCCCCCCCCCCCCCCCCGCGCCAATTGGTACGACTCTTTATTGGCTGTTTAATCATTGAACTCATGTTTCCTTGTTCTACTCTAATCTAGTAACTACATTGTCATGCTTCTGCATTATTGGATTAACATGCACTCTGTAGGATATTAATCTTAAGATCTACGTTGTTCAGGTGGCACGATAGGGTGTGGACGCATCTGCATTCAGAGCTCTTCTCCCTTACTGTCATTCATCAGACCTTAAGATTATTTCCCCTTTAATGCTATCATGGCTGAGGATGGAATTGTGCGTCCCGCTGAGAGAAAGAGGAAAATGCCAATCTTTGTTTTCTTCAAAGACTCTAGGTATCGTCTTCATATTATACATTTCCGCCTTATCATCAGCTTTCAATTGGAAGGAGTTTGAGATACTAGTTCCAAGAAGAAAATTAAGTAAGAAAAGAAGAATACGAACAACTATTAGCAGTTCTTTTTTTTTTCATCAATAATATTGAAAATAGCCCATTGTTTGATGAGTGTAATGCTTAAGTGAGATGCATCTCCTGAGGCTAAGCAGTCAGAGATTTGTGATTTTTGTGCTTAGATCTTGTTACGTTTGTCTTCCTGTAGATTCATTGATTTAGTTTTAAAGTCCTGATTATTGTATCAAAATTGGGTTCTAGTCGTGTCTTCAAGCTGGACTCACTTGGACGAGAGATACTAGGAATTGCAATACCTGCTGCCATGGCCTTAGCTGCTGACCCTCTCGCTTCTTTGATTGACACTGCATACATTGGCCATATAGGTACGTATTTATATTTTAAGCTCTCAAGTAGTTTTCATATTCTGCTACTATTAATGGGTGTTTTTGTAAAGCTTTTGCCTGGTTTTGCCCAACTCCAGAATTCAGAGTTGTTTGTTCTGTATTTAAGAGTCACAAATGGTTGCCTTGGCATTTCATATTTTCATTATGGAAAGATATTTCCATACACCTTTTTAGTTTCTGTTAAAAAATATGTTTTTTATTCTTGCCGATCTTCCCTGGCTATGGTCAGTGACTGACAAGTATCTTTGGAAATGGCTTTTTCCTGCAAATCGTGGTCTTCACAATTCATATCTGTTTTTATCTGTAGGTTCACTGGAGATTGCAGCTGTTGGAGTTGCAATTAATCTATTCAATCAAGTCTCAAAGTTGCCATATACCCCTTGTCAGTATCACAACCTCATTTGTTGCCGAGGAAGAGACTTTTGAAAGAATAACCACTGAAGAATCTGCAAAAGGTGAGAAACTGGAAAAGGGTTCAGCCAAAGTTGATGAGACAGAAAAATCAAAATCAACTGTAGATTATGTTACGCTTGATAACGTTGAAAAAAGTTTAGCAGTGGACAACGAAACAATAGAGCTGCCACCAGACGATGGTATGCTCTATATCTTTTGGTTTGCAGCAGATTAATTGATATGATCACTTTTGATATATATGAATACATTGCACATTAAATTGTAGCTTTTATTATCCATCATCTTACAGTGTCTTGTGCTTAATTCATTAGCTTCCAAGACAGTTGCATGCAAATCCCCAAGTGTCATGGGCAACATCTCAAAGATGTCAAAACTCAATAGTGGAAAGAGACGTATCCCTTCGGCATCAACAGCTTTGATTATCGGTGCTGTGCTTGGTGTACTTGAAACCATACTTCTCATAGTTCTTGCAAAACCACTTTTGGGTTTGATGGGTGCGAAATCTGTACGTATCTTCATAGTACAACAGCCTTTTTAATTCTCTGCAACTTTTTTTCTCTGTCTTTCATCTTTATGGTTGGTAGTTTATAGTATAACTGATAACATGATTGCTTTACCCACTTAACTCTATCAAAAAGTATTCGTATTTTTGACTCATTAAAAAGTTTTCATTGTCGTTAATTGTGTTAATCGCCATGTAGTTAAGAGATAAGCATGATACCGATTAGCTGCTGTGGATTTAGGCGAAAGGAAACATTTTATGTCATTTAATATTAGAAAAAAGTATCAAAAGAAGAAGACGTTTTTGCATTGAATAACTGAAAGCTGCTTCTCTTATTTTGATTTTATTGTCAGACTTTCTGTCCCAACTTCAGACTTCATTGACCATTTCCATAGATGATAGTATCACAGTTTTTCTTTTTAATTTTCTTTTCTAATAAATAATTGTAGCAGGAAGGACCCATCATCTAGGCATTATCTTTGGGGATTTTTGTTTACCCGAACTATTCCCTTGTGAACAAGGGGGTGGTAAAGAATGTTACTGATCACGTCAAAAATGGTAATCTTGCCGATTTTCTACTTGTAGGGTGTAGAAATGTAGAAATGTACTGGATATCTGGCTTTGAGTCCTTTTCCACCTGAGAATGACAGAAAAACTACCATGAGTAGAGTCGGGGATTGTCCCGACTCAAACCCTTCGGTGTGAGAGTGAGATTGGATGTTAATATTCAATCTAACGGTCTTGGAGCAGAGATGGAGTAAAAGTGCTGGAATGATAATAAATGAGAAATGAGAGGAAAGGAATAAATGCAAGTGTCTGGAATCAAGAGAGGTGGGAGCTATGTGAGTGATAAATGCATCGCGTCCTAAATGTCTTACCATGCGGGGTATTTATAGGTGGAGAGATACGCTTCATCTCGGTCTGTACATAGGAGCGTGTCCATCTATGGCTTGTAAGAAGTTGGTGGAGGCCTTGCTGCGTTGGTGGAGCAGTTGTCGACCCTGAGAGGATCAGAGGCGTAGCTGTAGTAGTAGGGTGGCTGTGGTCTACTGTTGTGGCTAATGAGATGAATCCACCTTTTCTGGGTCAGCCGCTGACACTGGTGTGCATTCAATGCAGCATTAAATGAGTGCGCGAGGAGGGCTTAAGTTGGCGAGGTGAGTAAGACACCTTGCCAAGTCGCCCTGGTCGCCAGATGCCTTGTTGGAGCCACATGTGTGTGGGCTCCAAAGTGTTATAAGTGAATAATTTGTGGGCCCATCAGTTGCATCAAAGATGATCAGACGAAATATAAATTTGTGATGAAGCTAATGCCATTCTGTCATAATGTTGTTAAATGATTCTTGTGATGTGAAATTATTGCATTTTGAGTTGAAAGTTGGAGATATTGTGTGTCCGCATCAAGTGAATAATTTACGCTTCAGAAATGAGGAGTTTGACTGTGGTGAAGATATTACCCTCCTGCAAATATTAGTCTGTACTTCTTTTATTATAGGGTAGATTCATACATGTTAACAACAAGCACTATCAGGTAACACTTAAAGATTACAAGGATTTAATACTTCCTTTCTCTTTCGAACAGGGTAATCCTATGTTAATGCCAGCGACAAAGTATTTGACAATAAGATCACTTGGTGCTCCTGCTGTGCTTCTCTCTTTGGCCATGCAAGGGGTGTTCCGAGGTTTCAAGGACACCAGAACTCCTTTATATGCCACTGGTAAAGAGGCTTTCTTTAATCTTTACCTTAAGGTTTTCATTTCATATTGCTACGACAGAATCTAAATCCCGAATGGGTTGCATGTGTGACTGGATAACAAGTCCCACACCAGAATTGATGCAGAGTTAAAGGCATGTGATTTCAGTACTTTAGAGTCCAATATTTGTTTCTCGCTGTAAGGCTTTAACTGCAAAATCTGAGAGAAAATTGTGTCCCTAAGTGAACTCGACTAAATATGTAGTATAGAAACAGAATAAGGAGGTTACCAGAAGAGGATGCCTTAAGAAATGCAAACGAGGAGGTTTAGCTTAATCGTTATGCTTACATACGTCAAATTTCCATATGATTTATAATTAGATTGGGTCTGTTCAGCAACAGAATGCTTCTATTAAATGCATCATTCCAATATATTGTATTGCCATGAAAATTCATAGTCAAGCAACACTGTTCATTATGGGAATCAGCTAATGCTAGGGATCTCAAGTTTCCATCCTAAACTATGTGGCAGTACGTGTAATTGGTTAGACATTACATTACATTACTTAATTGTGGTGGCTCACAAACTAACTGATCACATTTAGTGCCACACTGGTTGGGATCCTTGGCATTTGTCCTTTCTAGAAACATGATCTGAAAATTGATTAAGAAATTTGTAATTTCAAATATTGGCCCATCCCTGTGCATTTTCTGGGTACATGGCCAAAACTTGGACGCCCCATATCATTTTGAGATCCAATGGATTCAAGCACTCGAATTGTAGGAATTCTCAAAAATGCAATTTTTCCTTCCAATAGATACCTTTCGATCCCCACAAGACCCCATGGCAGAAAATACCGTAAGGCATTCCTTTGACAACTATTAAGAATTAAGAGATGGATTCAAGCATGAAACATGCATCTTGAATTTTTTGGTTTACCATTTATCTGTTCACATATCCAGTTAGGCCTTTCAGGCTTTCAGCTAACCCGTCTTTTTGGTCTAATGCAGTTGCTGGTGATCTTGCAAATATAATTTTGGATCCCATTCTTATCTTTACGTGCCATTTGGGAGTTAGTGGCGCTGCTATTGCACATGTTCTTTCCCAGTAAGTTTTATCTTCAGATGTTCGCAGCATATCTATTTTCAATTGAGCATAGAGGGGAGTTGTTGAATAGGTGTGGTTTTTCCATGCTTGGTGTCTAGCCTTTTGGTCTAGGTTGTGTTTATTTTTGGTTGCCGTTAGAGGTGTTGTTTAGCTTTGGTTTTTCTGATTAATCTAGGAAGCAGTGAGAAGGGGTAGGATGTACGCAATTTCTAGGATTTCCCGGTTATTTGAGGGAGTATTATTGGGTGTAATCTTATCTTTCTTAATAATCAATTTAGTTGGCTGTTCAAAAAAAATTTTTTTTTCTATTTTCAGTTTTCTCCTTTTAACTCAGAGATCCTCGTATTCCAGGGCATTTTTCCGTGTAATTTTTTCTGAGAGTAGTGTAATGTTATTTGCAGGTACTTAATAGCACTGATCCTCTTGGTCCAATTGGTGAAAGAAGTTGATTTATTACCACCAAGCCTTGGACAATTGCAGTTCAGTCGGTTTCTCAGAAATGGTAAGAAGGGATGCCATTTGACAAGGAATTTTCTGACCATGTTACTTGTGGCTGATTCTAAGATTATTTTTATTTGAAACTTCTTTCTGTTCTAACTTGTTCTGCTTCTTGGACACAGGTACCCTATTATTGTTTAGGGTAGTAGCAGCAACTATCTGTGTGACTTTGGCTGCATCATTGGCTACACGGCTGGGTTCAACACATATGGCTGCATTCCAGATTTGTCTGCAGGTTTGGCTAGCATCATCACTTCTTGCTGATGGATTGGCTGTTGCTGGACAGGTAAATAAAGACTCCTATATCTTTATCTTTCTTTTTCTTTTCTTTTTTTTTTTTGGTTGCTTTTTCTCTTACATAATCTTGAATGTTTGAAAGAGTTTATCTGAAGTTTGTCATTCTTGATCATTGTGTTCCTCCTATCAGGCAATAATTGCTGGTGCATTTGCTGAGAAGAATTATGAGAAGGCAACAGCCGCTGCTTGCCGAGTATTACAGGTATAGTACATTGGGTTTGTAACTATATCAGAGTTTCTCTCGGTGTGTATATTTTCATTGAATTTTCATTTTCCACAGTCCTCACAGTGCAACAATAAATCTGATGACAAGCTTTAAGAGTTTCCTTGTCCGAGGAATATGGTTATTGTCACTAATTCCTCGAGAAATAGATTGATCATCCAGCAATAATTATTTCATAATCTGCAAACAAAGTAGGCCCTTAAGTTGATTTTACTCTGATGACCACAAGAAATCTTCTTTTCTTTTCTTTTCTTTTTCCCCTTTACACTCTCCTTTTATAAATTTGGTATGTCTTGAGAAAATGCCTAGACATTTAAGGGTTTCGATTTTGCAGATGGGATTTGTAATGGGTCTGGGACTTGCTATGGTTGTTGGACTTGGTTTGAAATTTGGATCTGGAGTGTTTACCAAGGAGAAAGATGTTATGCACACCATCGGTACAGTTGTGCTGGTATTTCTCCATCAAAAATCGAAAGTTTTAAGCTCGATCGTTTTCTTTAATAATAATTTTCATCTCGACTAATTACTTCCCTTTGTGATCAGATTGTTGCTGGAACACAACCACTCAATGCTTTAGCCTTTGTTTTCGATGGTGTTAACTTTGGGGCATCTGATTTTACCTATTCTGCATACTCCATGGTTAGTTTAAAAGCCATTCTTACTTGGGAATTATAAGCTTATGTTTTCTACTTATACAATTACCTTTTGTAAACTCTTATTGTTAAATTTTTGTTTCTAAAGGTCTTAGTGGCCATTGGAAGCATTGGATCCTTGTTTGCTCTCTATAAAGCTGGTGGCTTTGTTGGAATATGGGTAGCTCTGACAATTTACATGGCCCTCCGAACATTTGCTGGCATTTGGAGGTAAAATTCTTTCTTCATAATACTCTATCTGTCTTAGCTTTGAACTCTCTTTGCTTGAGCTCAATGAGCTGAGTTATGAACCGAACAAAGGCTTTATAATAACTTGCGTTGATAAACTGCAATTATGTGTTTTGCAGGATGGGAACTGGAACAGGACCATGGCGTTTTCTGTGGGGCTGATCGTCACCGTAGAATGTTAAAATTTCTTGAGTCTCTATGAGACTTATATTTTTGGCTTAGAGAGTAGAGATATGTATTCTTGTAACATTGGTGGATCAACGTATATATATATATTTCATTCTGTATGGTGGCTTCTATATAGTTGAAGTCAGAATGATACATTACATAATACATGCAAGTCCTTCGACGGCAGAATGTATTCCTGGACTCTCTCTCTCTCTCTCTCTCTCTGTGTTCTTTTTCTATCACCAGATTTTAACTGGCTGTGATCGGCGAAAGAAATCATTTATATTGATGATAATATGAACGTACGTCTTACAAAACATATGGAGTATAGTACGGCTTGATTGGGGTCAAGGTAATCCAAAGACAAATAATTAGCACTGCTGTTCCATAAAACAGCTATACAAGCCTCTCTATAATTTTATTGTCAAGTAAGGAATTGAATAAAACAGCTATACAAGAGTTTAAAAAAAAAAATCGAGAAAATTGCAACCAAAAAAAAAAACCCTCTACTAGTTCACGTTTTGCAAAATAAGATACGTGTTTTTTTTTCCGACCTTTTAAACCATGAACTATTTTCATTTATTCAATTTAAACCTTACGTCAATTGGGTGTTAAAAAACATAACGGTAAGCTGACTAGCCGATGACGGGGCATGGACATTGCATGTGACGTGGCAAGACGGGAAAACACCTGAATTGTCTTCAAAATTATTCCGAAACAAACCCCAAACTATTTATTGTATTTCAAAAAAAACCTTGTTTACTTACAAAATTTTTTTAGGTATTTATATATCATTTCATCCAAAAACATTTACAAATCTCTCTATCTTCAATCTTCTCCATCCTCTTATACTTTATTGTAAGCATCATGAATAATAGAACAGTTCATTGCCATTGTGGGAAATTGACTGTCATGCGAACGTCATGAACAGATCAAAATCCATGGAGGAGGTTCTTGGGTTTTGATTGATAAGCTGAAAAATTGTTGAATTAAAATATAAAACAAAAATGCATTCATCATTGAATGTCCTTTGCATCATTCTTATTATTTATTTATTGTTGTTATTATTATTAATACAATTTTTATTATTATTATTATTATTATTATTATTATTATTATTATTATTATTATTATTATTATTATTATTATTATTATTATTTATTACAATTATTATGTATTACTCCCTCTGTCCCTAAATCATTGTCTTGTTTGACCCGGCGAACGGATTAAGAAACAATTATTATTATTATTATTATTATTATTATTATTATTATTATTATTATTATTATTATTATTATTATTATTATTATTATTATTATTATTATTATTTATCATTATTATTATTATTATTTATCATTATTATTATTATTATTATTATTATTATTATTATTATTATTATTATTATTATTATTATTTATCATTATCATTATTTCATTATCATTATTATCATTATTAATATTATCATTATCATTATTATCATTAAAAGTAATCTTAATGATAATAATAATAATAACTTACTCCCAAGAACCTCCTCCCTGGATTTTGATTTGTCCATATTCATGATGTTTGCATAACAGTCAATTTCTACAATGGCAATGAACTGTACTATTATTCATGATGCTTAAAATAAAGCACAAGAGGATGGAGAAGATTGAATATAGAGAGATTTGTAAATGTTTTTGGATGAAATAGTATATAAATACTTAAAAACTTCTGCAAGTAAATAAGGTTTTTTTTTAAATACAATAAATAATTTGGGGTTTGTTTTGGAATAAATTTGGAGGGAATTCGATTTTTTCTCGCCTTGCCATGTCACATGCCACTTCCATGCCCGTCATCGGCCCGTCAACTTCCCGTTATGTTTTTAACACCCAATTGACGGAAGGTTTAAATTGAAAAATTAAAATAGTTCAGGGTTTAAAAGGTAAAAAAAACATGTATCTTATTTTGTAAATTGTAGTACAAGGTTTTTTTTTTTTTGTAATTTTCTCAAAAAAATATTTACCCTCTCCTTTGTCTTTTAAGCCTATCAAACTCTCTCTAAGTCTATCAAACTGGTATCAGAGCCGGTTTCAAAAAAAATTGAAGTCATGGCAAGCAAGAGCGGTATCTAAGAGAGAAAACTATGATTATTGGAGTTGCAATATCAAGGTCTTACCGAGATCAAAGGAGTTATGGAAGATTGTCCTCGAAGGGTATGAAGAACCGAAAATGAAGAGCAATTGACACCGCACAAAAGAAAACTTTGTCCGATAATCAAAAATCGATTGCAAGGCACTTTATGAAATTTATCAAGCAATTGAGATGCCGGTGTTTGAGAGAATTTTCAAAGCCAAGACCGCAAAGGAAGCATGGGATATCATTCATGCCGCTTATAAAGGAGAAACAACAATCAACTGGTCAAGAAAGTTCGTCTTTAAACTTTACGATCATATTTTGAAAAGGTGGAGATGAAAGAAAATTAAGACATTTCAAATTATTTCACAAGGGTTAATTCCATTGTGAATCAAATGGCGTCAAGCGGAGAAACTTTGGAGAATGAAAGAGTTGTTCAAAAAATTCTTCGTAGTTTACCACAAAAGTTTGATTATGTTGTGGTTGCTATATTGAAGAATCGAAAGATCTCTCCATTATATCCATAGAGGACTTGCAAGGAAGATTAGAGGCCCACGAAATCAAAATCAATGAAGGAATCCCTTCCTTCCCAACTTGATAAAGCACTATCATCACAAGTTATAAAAACGGGAGGCCATAGTTCATCTCGAGGCCGAGCAAGAGGAAGAAGAAGAGCTTCTGGGCCGAGGCACAAATTTTCAAGGAGGTAAAGGTTTTTCCAAGCTATGACGAAGAACAAAATCAGAATTCAACAGGCATGACTACAACCGCCAAAGAGGAGGTCATGGTTATCTAGGAGGAGGACATGGAAATCAAAGAGGAAGAGAACACAGCTATCAAAGAGGACGAGGCCGTGGCTATTTGAATGTCATTATTGCCATGAACCTGGTCATATAGCTAATAATTGTTGGTACAAGGAAGAAAACAAGCATGTTGAGGCTGGATTAATGCATGACAACGGAAGTGAAGAAGAAAACTTCTTACTCATGTGTCAAGGTGAAACAACAAATGGTGGTGTTTTGTACTTGGATAGTGGAGCGAGTAAGCATATGGCAAGTGACAGAATGATATTCATAATACTATTTGAATCAGATCTTGGGCAAGTTAAAGTCAGAGACGAAAGGTGTATGAAAATTAAAGGTGTTAGAGAAGTTGAATTCAAAATGAAGACAAGTAAAACGAAAAGATTTCTAAAGTTTATTATGTACCCGGCTTAAAGAATAATTTACTCAGTGTTGGCCATCTTTCGAAAAAGGTGTATGAAGTTCATTTCCGTGAGAAGTCTTGGTACATGTCATAGCAAAATCAGCTTGTAGCAAAGATCGGTGTGGCTGCGAATAATCTATTCCCTCTCAATATCTAAACTCTGAACTTGGCTTATTTGGCAAATGTTGACAAAGGGACCTCCAAATTGTGGCACAAGAGGTATGGATACTTAAACTATGGAAGCTTAAAGTCGTTATCAAGAAAGACAATGGTCAGAGGGCTACCCTGAATTGATCTTGTAAAAGAAGTTTGCTAAGAATGTCAGCTTGGAAAGCAACATCGACCTCTATTTCCGTCCAGATCTTTGTGGAGAGCAAAAAGGCCATTGTAAATTATTCATTCAGATATGTGTGACCCTGATAGATAACGTATGTATTACTTAGGAATACAATTTGTATAGGACTTCTATGTCCATCTGTTTCCAGCTTATTTCCTTCTTTCCTTTACATTGTAAGAGTTGGTTTCCAATTCATATACGAACAAACATGTAAAGTATAAATAATAATGCAATACATGACCCAAAGATTAAGTCAGGAGCTATTTCTTACATGGTATCAGAGTAGACGATAGGGACCTAGAACCTTAGCCTCTGCAACTCGAGTCCTCTGTCTGCCGTGTATTCTCTTAGCGCACCTCTGTCTTTCTCTTCTTCTTTTTGCCGCAGCCATAGGAACAAACACAGTAGCTGAATCCAAGTACCCCCTCTACCTCTTCACTTCAATCCCCAATCCCTCATGTCCAGCACTATTCTTAATGACAAAAATTACCTATTGTGGCGATCACAATTTCTGTCAATCCTAAAGACACAAGATGGTCCGAGTAATCTCCGAGCCTCTTCCCCCTCCCCCTCCTGAACTGAAAAAAAGCATACCCAACCCCGACTTCAATCGTATATTGGTCGAGTGCAACCCACCTTGTACTCTCTTGGATTCGAGCCACGTCTAATGAATCGGTACAAACTCACTTAATCTCTTACGAGACATCATCAGACGCATGGGATATTCTTCAAGCCTTCTTCCCTTCTTCCTTTCGTACTCATGTACGAACTCTTAAAACCCAACTAAATAACCTTCAACGAAAACATGACCAATCGATTTCCGAATACCTTCTACTTGCAAAATCCATAGCCGCATCTCTCATCGCTGCTCACTCTCCAATGTTTGACCTTGATCTTGTTGATCATATACTTGATGGTCTTAGTGCTAAATATAAGGAGTTTATTACATCCCTCAACACTCGGCCCACACCCACCCTTCAAGAACTTTCTGACCTTCTCCATCAAGAAGAAAAACTCCTAAAGAAATTCTCTACCCTGTCCACTATTGCTCTCACCGCTACTAAAACCCCTCCAACCCAAATTGCAAACACCAACTCTCCCCAATCTACTGCACATACCAACCATCCCGCAACCTCCACCAACAACTCAGCCGCATACAACAATCCTCCCTTCAACCCCTACCACCCTCCCTTCAACCCCAACCGTGGCTAGTAATCTTCTCGAGGCCATGGTAAAGGTCGTGGTAACGGTCGAGGATGTGGTCGTGGGTTCAATCTAACTTACAACTCGCATATCTTACCCACACCTTCTCCTCACATGTGGCAGCCTTCTCCTCCACCGTCTTATATATGGTTTCGATCAATTATGGCGCAGCCGTGATCATCTGGCTAATGTGTGCCCACAAAGATTTAATACGGCATACTCAGCTAAGTACTCTCCCTACCCACCATTCAACCCAAATTGGTGTCTTGACTCGGGTGCTACTCATCACATTGCATCAAACCCATCCTCATTTCCTCAAGTACAACCGTACTCTGGTAAGGACAAAATACTTATTGGTAATGATGCTGCTCTCCCTATCTCTCACATTGCCCAAACTCATATTCATTCTTCCTCTCGTCCTCTCTATTTATGAAATATTTTATGTGTCCCTTCCATGCATAAAAATTTGCTTTCAATTCGTCAGTTCTCTAATGATAACGATGTATTTTTTTTAACTTGATTCCCATGGTTATCGTGTTAAGGACAATAAGACTCGAGCAACCATCCTTTCTGGCAGTAACCCCGGGCAGCTTTACTCTCTCGAGTCGTCGATCTATGTGTGGCCCCATGTCAGAAACATCACTTGGAGGTAATAACTACTTTATTTCATTCATTGACGACTACTCTGAGAAAAATATGGGTATATTTGTTAAAAGAAAAATCTGAAGCTTTCCATGTTTTTAAAGAACTCAAAGCCGAAGTTAAACGATATTCGGGTGATTCAATTAAAACTTTAAGGACAGAATAGGGAGGTGAATATCTCTCAAATGAATTTGAGGAATATTATAAAGCTGATGGAATAAGGCATGAATTGCCGGCTTGATATATGCCGCAACAAAATGGGGTTTGTGAAAGGAAGAATTGCACAATCGTTGAGATGGCACGATGCATGCTAAAAGAAAATAAGTTGCCCCAAAGCTGTTTCTTGTGCAGTTTATCTTCTAAATAGATCACCAATAAAAGAGCTTGATGAATGTCACACCGCATGAAGCATGCAGTTTATCTTCTAAATAGATCACCAATAACTTGGGGAGGTTTATATCATCGCCAGGTTAAGAAGTGAGCCTTTATATGCACTTGAACTTTGTCGTTCAGTAGTAGTCTTTCTTTGGGCTTTCTTTTGTTTGGCATTCACTTGCGTTACTATTTGTAGTTATCACAGTTAGAGAGGTTAGTTTAATCTCATTTGAATGTGAAACCATCCTTCTTTGATGGTACATCTTCCTTTCGATTTGTCTCAACCCTGACTTGGATTTTTAGCACTCACATTCTGTGGGATTTTGAATAATTTGACACCCCTCCCCCCGCCAATTGGTACGACTCTTTATTGGCTGTTTAATCATTGAACTCATGTTTCCTTGTCCTACTCTAATCTAGTAACTACATTGTCATGCTTCTGCATTATTGGATTAACATGCACTCTGTAGGATATTAATCTTAATTTGTGAGATCTACGTTGTTCAGGTGGCACGATAGGGTGTGGACGCATCTGCATTCAGAGCTCTTCTCCCTTACTGTCATTCATCAGACCTTAAGATTATTTCCCTTTAATGCTATCATGGCTGAGGATGGAATTGTGCGTCCCGCTGAGAGAAAGAGGAAAATGCCAATCTTTGTTTTCTTCAAAGACTCTAGGTATCGTCTTCCGCCTTATCATCAGCTTTCAATTGGAAGGAGTTTGAGATACTAGTTCCAAGAAGAAAATTAAGTAAGAAAAGAAGAATAAGAACAATTATTAGCAGTTCTTTTTTTTTTTTCATCAATAATGAAAATAGCCCATTGTTTGATGAGTGTAATGCTTAGTGAGATGCATCTCCTGAGGCTAAGCAGTCAGAGATTTGTGATTTTATGCTTAGATCTTGTTACGTTTGTCTTCCTGTAGATTCATTGATTTAGTTTTAAAGTCCTGATTATTGTATCAAAATTGGGTTCTAGTCGTGTCTTCAAGCTGGACTCACTTGGACGAGAGATACTAGGAATTGCAATACCTGCTGCCATGGCCTTAGCTGCTGACCCTCTCGCTTCTTTGATTGACACTGCATTCATTGGCCATATAGGTACGTAAATATATTTTAAGCTCTCAAGTAGTTTTCATATTCTGCTACTATTAATGGGTGTTTTTGTAAAGCTTTTGCCTGGTTTTGCCCAACTCCAGAATTCAGAGTTGTTTGTTCTGTATTTAAGAGTCACAAATGGTTGCCTTGGCATTTCATATTTTCAATATGGAAAGATATTTCCATACACCTTTTTAGTTTCTGTTAAAAAATATGTTTTTTATTCTTGCCGATCTTCCCTGGCTATGGTCAGTGACTGACAAGTATCTTTGGAAATGGCTTTTTCCTGCAAATCGTGGTCTTCACAATTCATATCTGTTTTTATCTGTAGGTTCACTGGAGATTGCAGCTGTTGGAGTTGCAATTAATCTATTCAATCAAGTCTCAAAAGTTGCCATATACCCCCTTGTCAGTATCACAACCTCATTTGTTGCCGAGGAAGAGACTTTTGAAAGAATAACCACTGAAGAATCTGCAAAAGGTGAGAAACTGGAAAAGGGTTCAGCCAAAGTTGATGAGACAGAAAAATCAAAATCAACTGTAGATGATGTTACGCTTGATAACGTTGAAAAACGTTTAGCAGTGGACAACGAAACAATAGAGCTGCCACCAGACGATGGTATGCTCTATATCTTTTGGTTTTCAGCAGATTAATTGATATGATCACTTTTGATATATATGAATACATTGCACATTAAATTGTAGCTTTTATTATCCATCATCTTACAGTGTCTTGTTCTTAATTCATTAGCTTCCAAGACAGTTGCATGCAAATCCCCAAGTGTCATGGGCAACATCTCAAAGATGTCAAAACTCAATAGTGGAAAGAGACGTATCCCTTCGGCATCAACAGCTTTGATTATCGGTGCTGTGCTTGGTGTACTTGAAACCATACTTCTCATAGTTCTTGCAAAACCACTTTTGGGTTTGATGGGTGCGAAATCTGTACGTATCTTCATAGTACAACAGCCTTTTTAATTCTCTACAACTTTTTTTCTCTGTCTTTCATCTTTATGGTTGGTAGTTTATAGTATGACTGATAACATGATTGCTTTACCCACTTAACTCTATCAAAAGTATTCGTATTTTTGACTCATTAAAAGTTTTCGATCACTTAGTTTCTTAAATTCGTATGTTAAGTTCGATCATTAAGATTTGTCGTTAATTGTGTTAATCGCCATGTAGTTAAGAGATAAATGCGATTAGCTGATGTGGATTTAAAAGATACCGATTAGCTGCTGTGGATTTAGGCGAAAGGAAACATTTTATGTCATTTAATATTAGAAAAAAGTATCAAAAGAAGAAGACGTTTTTGCATTGAATAACTGAAAGCTGCTTCTCTTATTTTGATTTTATTGTCAGACTTTCTGTCCCAACTTCAGACTTCATTGACCATTTCCATAGATGATAGTATCACAGTTTTTCTTTTTAATTTTCTTTTCTAATAAATAATTGTAGCAGGAAGGACCCATCATCTAGACATTATCTTTGGGGATTTTTGTTTACCCGAACTATTCCCTTGTGAACAGGGGGGTGGTAAAGAATGTTACTGATCACGTCAAAAATGGTAATCTTGCCGATTTTCTACTTGTAGGGTGTAGAAATGTAGAAGTGTACTGGATATCTGGCTTTGAGTCCTTTTCCACCTGAGAATGACAGAAAAACTACCATGAGTAGAGTCGGGGATTGTCCCGACTCAAACCCTTCGGTGTGAGAGTGAGATTGGATGTTAATATTCAATCTAACGGTCTTGGAGCGGAGATGGAGTAAAAGTGCTGGAATGATAATAAATGAGAAATGAGAGGAAAGGAATAAATGCAAGTGTCTGGAATCAAGAGAGGTGGGAGCTATGTGAGTGATAAATGCATCGCGCCCTAAATGTCTTACCATGCGGGGTATTTATAGGTGGAGAGATACGCTTCATCTCGGTCAGTACATAGGAGCGTGTCCATCTATGGCTTGTAAGAAGTTGGTGGAGGCCTTGCTGCGTTGGTGGAGCAGTTGTCGACCCTGAGAGGATCAGAGGCGTAGCTGTAGTAGTAGGGTGGCTGTGGTCTACTGTTGTGGCTAATGAGATGAAGCCACCTTTTCTGGGTCAGCCGCTGACACTGGTGTGCATTAAATGCAGCATTAAATGAGTGCGCGAGGAGGGCTTAAGTTGGCGAGGTGAGTAGTACACCTCGCCAAGTCACCCTGGTCGCCTGATGCCTTGTTGGAGCCACATGTGAGTGGGCTCCAAAGTGCTATAAGTGAATAATTTGTGGGCCCATCAGTTGCATCAAAGATGATCAGACGAAATACAAATTTGTGATGAAGCTAATGCCATTCTGTCATAATGTTGTTAAGTGATTCTTGTGATGTGAAATTATTGCATTTTGAGTTGAAAGTTGGAGTTATTGTGTGTCCGCTTCAAAATAGTTTGACTGTGGTGAAGATATTACCCTCCTGCAAATATTAGTCTGTACTTCTTTTATTATAGGGTAGATTCATACATGTTAACAACAAGCACTATCAGGTAACACTTAAAGATTACAAGGATTTAATACTTCCTTTCTCTTTCGAACAGGGTAATCCTATGTTAATGCCAGCGACAAAGTATTTGACAATAAGATCACTTGGTGCTCCTGCTGTGCTTCTCTCTTTGGCCATGCAAGGGGTGTTCCGAGGTTTCAAGGACACCAGGACTCCTTTATATGCCACTGGTAAAGAGGCTTTCTTTAATCTTTACCTTAAGGTTTTCATTTCATATTCCTACGACAGAATCTAAATCCCGAATGGGTTGCATGTGTGACTGGATAACAAGTCCCACACCAGAATTGATGCAGAGTTAAAGGCATGTGATTTCAGTACTTTAGAGTCCAATATTTGTTTCTCGCTGTAAGGCTTTAACTGCAAAATCTGAGAGAAAATTGTGTCCCTAAGTGAACTCGACTAAATATGTAGTATAGAAACAGAATAAGGAGGTTACCAGAAGAGGATGCCTTAAGAAATGCAAACGAGGAGGTTTAGCTTAATCGTTATGCTTACATACGTCAAATTTCCATATGATTTATAATTAGATTGGGTCTGTTCAGCAACAGAATGCTTCAATTAAATGTATCATTCCAATATATTGTATTGCCATGAAAATTCATAGTCAAGCAACACTGTTCATTAGGGGAATCAGCTAATGCTAGGGATCTCAAGTTTCCATTCTAAACTATGTGGCAGTACGTGTAATTGGTTAGACATTACATTACTTAATTGTGGTGGCTCACAAACTAACTGATCACATTTAGTGCCACACTGGTTGGGATCCTTGGCATTTGTCCTTTCTAGAAACATGATCCGAAAATTGATTAAGAAATTTGTAATTTCAAATATTGGCCCATCCCTGTGCATTTACTGGGTACATGACCAAAACTTGGACGCCCCATATCATTTTGAGATCCAATGGATTCAAGCACTCGAATTGTAGGAATTCTCAAAAATGCAATTTTTCCTTCCAATCGATACCTTTCGATCCCCACAAGACCCCATGGCAGAAAATACCGTAGGGCATTCCTTTGACAACTATTAAGAATTAAGAGATGGATTCAAGCATGAAACATGCATCTTGAATTTTTTGGTTTACCATTTATCTGTTCACATATCCAGTTAGGGCTTTCAGCTAACCCGTCTTTCTGGTCTAATGCAGTCGCTGGTGATCTTGCAAATATAATTTTGGATCCCATTCTTATCTTTACGTGCCATTTGGGAGTTAGTGGCGCTGCTATTGCACATGTTCTTTCCCAGTAAGTTTTATCTTCAGATGTTCGCAGCATATCTATTTTCAATTGAGCATAGAGGGGAGTTGTTGAATAGGTGTGGTTTTTCCATGCTTGGTGTCTAGCCTTTTGGTCTAGGTTGTGTTTATTTTTGGTTGCCGTTAGAGGTGCTGTTTAGCTTTGGTTTTTCTGATTAATCTAGGAAGCAGTGAGAAGGGGTAGGATGTACGCAATTTCTAGGATTTCCCGGTTATTTGAGGGAGTATTATTGGGTGTAATCTTATCTTTCTTAATAATCAATTTTGTTGGCTGTTCAAAAAAATTTTTTTCTATTTTCAGTTTTCTCCTTTTAACTCAGAGATCCTCGTATTCCAGGGCATTTTTCCGTGTAATTTTTTCTGAGAGTAGTGTAATGTTATTTGCAGGTACTTAATAGCACTGATCCTCTTGGTCCAATTGGTGAAAGAAGTTTATTTATTACCACCAAGCCTTGGACAATTGCAATTCAGCCGGTTTCTCAGAAATGGTAAGAATGGATGCCATTTGACAAGAAATTTTCTGACCATGTTACTTATGGCTGATTCTACGATTATTTTTATTTGAAACTTCTTTCTGTTCTAACTTGTTCTGCTTCTTGGACACAGGTTCCCTATTATTGTTTAGGGTAGTAGCAGCAACTATCTGTGTGACTTTGGCTGCATCATTGGCTACACGGCTGGGTTCAACACATATGGCTGCATTCCAGATTTGTCTGCAGGTTTGGCTAGCATCATCACTTCTTGCTGATGGATTGGCTGTTGCTGGACAGGTAAATAATGACTCCTATATCTTTATCTTTCTTTTTCTTTTTCTTTTTTTTTTTGGTTGCTTTTTCTCTTACATAATCTTGAATGTTTGAAAGAGTTTATCTGAAGTTTGTCATTCTTGATCATTGTGTTCCTCCTCTCAGGCAATAATTGCTGGTGCATTTGCTGAGAAGAATTATGAGAAGGCAACAGCCGCTGCTTGCCGAGTATTACAGGTATAGTACATTGGGTTTGTAACTATATCAGAGTTTCTCTCGGTGTGTATATTTTCATTGAATTTTCATTTTCCACAGTCCTCACAGTGCAACAATAAATCTGATGACAAGCTTTAAGAGTTTCCTTGTCCGGGGAATATGGTTATTGTCACTAATTCCTCGAGAAATAGATTGATCATCCAGCAATAATTATTTCATAATCTGCAAACAAAGTAGGCCCTTAAGTTGATTTTACTCTGATGACCACAAGAAATCTTCTTTTCTTTTCTTTTTTCCCCTTTACACTCTCCTTTTATAAATTTGGTATGTCTTGAGAAAATGCCTAGACATTTAAGGGTTTCGATTTTGCAGATGGGATTTGTAATGGGTCTGGGACTTGCTATGGTTGTTGGACTTGGTTTGAAATTTGGATCTGGAGTGTTTACCAAGGAGAAAGATGTTATGCACACCATCGGTACAGTTGTGCTGGTATTTCTCCATCAAAAATCGAAAGTTTTAAGCTCGGTCGTTTTCTTTAATAATAATTTTCATCTCGACTAATTACTTCCCCTTTGTGATCAGATTGTTGCTGGAACACAACCACTCAATGCTTTAGCCTTTGTTTTCGATGGTGTTAACTTTGGGGCATCTGATTTTACCTATTCTGCATACTCCATGGTTAGTTTAAAAGCCATTCTTACTTGGGAATTATAAGCTTATGTTTTCTACTCATACAATTACCTTTTGTAAACTCTGTATTGTTAAATTTTTGTTTCTAAAGGTCTTAGTGGCCATTGGAAGCATTGGATCCTTGTTTGCTCTCTATAAAGCTGGTGGCTTTGTTGGAATATGGGTAGCTCTGACAATTTACATGGCCCTCCGAACATTCGCTGGCATTTGGAGGTAAAATTCTTTCTTCATAATACTCGATCTGTCTTAGCTTTGAACTCTCTTTGCTTGAGCTCAATGAGCTGAGTTATGAACCGAACAAAGGCTTTATAATAACTTGAGTTGATAAACTGCAATTATGTTTTGCAGGATGGGAACTGGAACAGGACCATGGCGTTTTCTGTGGGGCTGATCGTCACCGTAGAATGTTAAAATTTCTTGAGTCTCTATAAGACTTATATTTTTGGCTTAGAGAGTAGAGATATGTATTCTTGTAACATTGGTGGATCTACGTATATATATATATATATATATATATATATATATATATTTCATTCTGTATGGTGGCTTCTATATAGTTGAAGTCAGAATGATACATTACATAATACATGCAAGTCCTTCGACGGCAGAATGTATTCCTGGACTCTCTCTCTCTCTCTGTGTGTTCTTTTTCTATCACCAGATTTTAACTGGCTGTGATCGGCGAAAGAAATCATTTATATTGATGATAATATGAACGTACATCTTACAAAACATATGGAGTATAGTACGGATTGATTGGGGTCAAGGTAATCCAAAGACAAATAATTAGCACTGCTATTCCATAATCAAAACATTGTACCACAAGGCCAAGAAAACCTCCAATATATACAGCTTAATCGAATCTACTGGTTTACATATCAAACCCAAACTGACTTACTACAATCCCATATATAGTAACCGCCTTGGTGCATGTTCGCCAAGTCTACGTACTGTCTGTCATATGATTTGCAGACAATTCTAGCTTGTATTGGAGAATTAAACCAAATTCACTGTGTCTGTGAGGTTCATCCTTCTACAGATTTATGTCATCATTTAATTTTTCCGTAATGCTTCTTTATTATGTTCATGTACTCAAGTGCTATACAAGCCTCTCTATAATCCATTTATTGTCAAGTAAGGAATTGAATAAAACAGCTATACAAGAGTTAAAAAAATAATAATTTGAGAAAATTGCAACCAAAAAAAAACCCTCTACTAGTTCACGTTTTGCAAAATAAGATCCGTGTTTTTTTTTTTCCGACCTTTACGTATCTTATTTTGCAAAACGTGAACTAGTAGAGAGGGTTTTTTTTTTGTTGCAATTTTCTCAATTTTTTTTGTGAGATTCATGATTAGAAATACTTCAGATGTTCCCGAGTATTAACCCAAATCCAAATAATGAAGTATGAATACAAGCCCCTAAACCGAAATTCAAATCAAATTCGAATCATTTTAAGATGCACTAAGAATTTTACAACTACACTTCAAATTCAAATAATGAAGTATGAATACAAGCCCCTAAACCCAAATCAAATTCGAATTCCTACAAAACCCCAATTCAAATTCCAAAATTCCCACAAAACCCATATCATGCAACAGAAAATCAGATCACAAAGAACGTAAAATAGCAAAATCAGATCGCAAAGTTAGAGACCCATTACGAGTTCGTTGTTGAAAAAAAACTTGCTTACCTCAGAATTGGGTCCCCAGGTCGCGTCATGTTCGCCGGAGGAGGCGAACGGAGAAAGTAGTGGCCGGGGATGATGAAGGTGAAGGAGCCGGAGTTGGGAAGGGGAGCGCTGGGGGCAGAGTTGCTGGAGAGAGAAAACCGAGTGAAGAGTGTGTTGTGTGCGAGAGAGAGAGAGAGAGAGAGAGAGAGAGAGAGAAAGAGAGAGTGCGGCGTTAGGGTAAGCGACTTGCCGGGTTTAAGCGGGTTTGCGGGTTCAACCCGTTTTAACCTGTTAATTTTGTTGGGTTGTAGTGGGTAACCTAATATAATTTATTTTGTTAATGGATTGGGTTGGGTTGGGTTAGGTAATTAGTGGGTTGGGTTGGGTGGGTAATTGGGTAATTGGTCAGAATTGACATGCCTATTTTAAACCATGACCTATTTTCATTTTTTCAATTTAAACCTTACGTCAATTGGGTGTTAAAAAACATAACGGTAAGCTGACTAGCCGATGACGGGGCATGGACATTGCATGTGACGTGGCAAGACGGGAAAACACCTGAATTTTCTTCAAAATTATTCCAAAACAAACCCCAAACTATTTATTGTATTTCAAAAAAAAACCTTGTTTACTTACAAAATTTTTTTAGGTATTTTTATATCATTTCATCCAAAAACATTTACAAATCTCTCTATCTTCAATCTTCTCCATCCTCTTATACTTTATTGTAAGCATCATGAATAATAGAACAGTTCATTGCCATTGTGGGAAATTGACTGTCATGCGAACGTCATGAACAGATCAAAATCCATGGAGGAGGTTCTTGGGTTTTGATTGATAAGCTGAAAAATTGTTGAATTAAAATATAAAACAAAAATGCATTCATCATTGAATGTCCTTTGCATCATTCTTATTATTTATTTATTGTTGTTATTATTATTAATATAATATTTATTACTATTATTATTATTATTATTATTATTATTATTATTATTATTATTATTATTATTATTATTATTATTATTATTATTATTATTATTATTATTATTATTATTATTTATTACAATTATTATGTATTACTCCCTCCGTCCCTAAATCATTGTCTTGTTTGACCCGGCAAACGGATTAAGAAATAATTATTATTATTATTATTATTATTATTATTATTATTATCATTATTATTATTATTATTATTATTATTATTAATTATCATTATTATTATTATTAATATTATTATTTATCATTATCATTATTTCATTATCATTATTATTATTATTATTATTATTATTATTATTATTATTATTATTATTATTATTATTATTATTATTATTATTATCATTATCATTATTATCATTAAAAGTAATCTTAATGATAATAATAATAATAACTTACTCCCAAGAACCTCCTCCCTTGATTTTGATTTGTCCATGTTCATGATGTTTACATGACAGTCAATTTCTACAATGGCAATGAACTGTTCTATTATTCATGATGCTTAAAATAAAGCACAAGAGGATGGAGAAGATTGAATATAGAGAGATTTGTAAATGTTTTTGGATGAAATGGTATATAAATACTTAAAAAAATTCTGCAAGTAAACAAGGTTTTTTTTTTTTTAAATACAATAAATAATTTAGGGTTTGTTTTGGAATAAATTTGGAGGGAATTCGAGATTTTTTTCTGCCTTGCCACGTCACATGCCACTTCCATGCCCCGTCATCGGCCTAGTCAGCTTCCCGTTATGTTTTTTAACACCCAATTGACGGAAGGTTTAAATTGAAAAAATAAAAATAGTTCATGGTTTAAAAGGTAAAAAAAACATGTATCTTATTTTGTAAATTGTAGTACAAGTTTTTTTTGTAATTTTCTCAAAAAAATATTTACCCTCTCCTCTGTCTTTTAAGCCTATCAAACTCTCTCTAAGTCTATCAAACTGGTATCAGAGCCAGTTTCAAAAAAAATTGAAGTCATGGCAAGCAAGAGCGGTATCTCCCCCCATTCCTCGCTTTAAGAGAGAAAACTGTGATTACTGGAGTTGCAATATCAAGGTCTTACTGAGATCAAAGGAGTTATGGAAGATTGTCCTCGAAGGGTATGAAGAACCAGAAAATGAAGAGCAATTGGCAGCCGCACAAAAGAAAACTTTGACCGATAATCAAAAATCAGACTGCAAGGCACTTTATGAAATTTATCAAGCAATTGAGATGCCGGTGTTTGAGAGAATTTTCAAAGCCAAGACCGCAAAGAAAGCATGGGATATCATTCATGACGCTTAATTATAAAGGAGAAGCAACAATCAACTGGTCAAGAAAGTTCGTCTTTAAACTTTACGATCATATTTTGAAAAGGTGGAGATGAAAGAAAATGAAGACATTTCAAATTATTTCACAAGGGTTAATTCCATTGTGAATCAAATGGCGTCAAGCGGAGAAACTTTGGAGAATGAAAGAGTTGTTCAAAAAATTCTTCGTAGTTTACCACAAAAGTTTGATTATGTTGTGGTTGCTATATTGAAGAATCGAAAGATCTCTCCACTATATCCATAGAGGACTTGCAAGGAAGATTAGAGGCCCACGAAATCAAAATCAATAGAAGGAATCCCCTTCCTTCCCAACTTGATAAAGCACTATCATCACAAGTTATAAAAACAGGAGGCCATAGTTCATCTCGAGGCCGAGCAAGAGGAAGAAGAAGAGCTTCTAGGGGCTGAGGCATAAATTTTCGAGGAGGTAAAGGTTTTCCAAGCTATGACGAAGAACAAAATCAGAATTCAACAGGGCATGACTACAACCACCAAAGAGGAGGTCATGGTTATCTAGGAGGAGGACATGGAAATCAAAGAAGAAGAGAACACAGCTATCAAAGAGGACGAGGCCGTCGCTATTTGAATGTCATTATTGCCACGAACCTGGTCATATAGCTAATAATTGTTGGTACAAGGAAGAAAACAAGCATGTTGAGGCTGGATTAATGCATGACAACGGAAGTAAAGAAGAAAACTTCTTACTTATGTGTCAAGGTGAAACAACAAATGGTGGTGTTTGGTACTTGGATAGTGGAGCGAGTAAGCATATGGCAGGTGACAAAATGATATTCATAATACTACTTGAATCAGATCTTGGGCAAGTTAAAGTCAAAGACGGAAAGGCGTATGAAAATTAAAGGTGTTAGAGAAGTTGAATTCAAAATGAAGACAGGTAGAAACGAAAAGATTTCTAAAGTTTATTATGTACCCGACTTAAAGAATAATTTACTCAGTGTTGGCCATCTTTCGAAAAAGGTGTATGAAGTTCATTTCCGTGAGAAGTCTTGGTACATGTCATAGCAAAATCAGCTTGTAGCAAAGATCGGTGTGGCTGGGAATAATCTATTCCCTCTCAATATCTAAACTCTGAACTTGGCTTATTTGGAAAATGTTGACAAAGGGACCTCTAAATTGTGGCACAAGAGGTATGGATACTTAAACTATGGAAGCTTAAAGTCGTTATCAAGAAAGACAATGGTCAGAGGGCTGCCCTGAATTGATCTTGTAAAAGAAGTTTGCGAAGAATGTCAGCTTGGAAAGCAACATCGACCTCTATTTCCGTCCAGATCTTTGTGGAGAGCAAAAAGGCCACTATAAATTATTCATTCAGATATGTGTGACCCTGATAGATAACGTATGTATTACTTAGGAATACAATTTGTATAGGACTTCTATGTCCAGTCTGTTTCCCAGTTATTTCCTTCTTTCCTTTACATTGTAAGAGTTGGTTTCCAATTCATATACGAACAAACATGTAAAGTATAAATAACAATGCAATACATGACCCAAAGATTAAGTCAGGAGCTATTTCTTACATGGTATCAGAGCAGACGATAGAGACCTAGAACCCTAGCCTCTGCAACTCGAGTCCTCTGTCTGCCGTGTATTCTCTTAGCGCACCTCTGTCTTCCTCTTCTTCTTTTTGCCGCAGTCATAGGAATAAACACAGTAGCTGAATCCATGTACCCCCCTCTACCTATTCACTTCAATCCCCAATCCCTCATGTCCAACATTATTCTTAATGACAAAAATTACCTGTTGTGGTGATCACAATTTCTGTCAATCCTAAAGACACAAGATGGTCCGAGTAATCTCTGAGCCTCTTCCCTCCCCTCCTGAACTGAAAAAAAGCATACCCAACCCCGACTTCAATCGTATATTGGTCGAGTGCAACCCACCTTGTGCTCTCTTGGATTCGAGCCACGTCTAATGAATCGGTACAAAATCGCTTAATCTCTTACGAGACATCATCAGACGCATGGGATATTCTTATTGGTAAGGACAAAATACTTATTGGTAATGATGCTGCTCTCCCTATCTCTCACATTGCCCAAACTCATATTCATTCTTCCTCTCGTCCTCTCTATTTATGAAATATTTTATGTGTCCCTTCCATGCATAAAAATTTGCTTTCAATTCGTCAGTTCTCTAATGATAACGATGTATTTTTTTTAACTTGATTCCCATGGTTATCGTGTTAAGGACAATAAGACTCGAGCAACCATCCTTTCTGGCAGTAACCCCGGGCAGCTTTACTCTCTCCAGTCGTCAGTCTATGTGTGGCCCCATGTCAGAAACATCACTTGGAGGTAATAACTACTTTATTTCATTCATTGATGACTACTCTAAGAAAAATATGGGTATATTTGTTAAAAGAAAAATCTGAAGCTTTCCATGTTTTTAAAGAATTCAAAGCCGAAGTTAAACGATATTCGGGTGATTCAATTAAAACTTTAAGGACAGATTAGGGAGGTGAATATCTCTCAAATGAATTTGAGGGATATTATAAAGCTGATGGAATAAGGCTGAATTGACGGCTTGATACATGCCGCAACAAAATGGGGTTTGTGAAAGGAAGAATTGCACAATCGTTGAGATGGCACGATGCATGCTAAAAGAAAATAATTTGCCCCAAAGCTGTTTCTTGTGCAGTTTATCTTCTAAATAGATCACCAATAAAAGAGCTTGATGAATGTCACACCGCATGAAGCATGGTATGGATCGAAACCTAATGTTGGTAACTTAAATGTGTTTGGAAGCATTGTGTATGCACATGTTCCATATGCAATTCGAACCAAGTTATATGATAAAGCAGAGAAATGCATCTTCATTGGATATAGTGAAAGAAGCAAGGCATACAAGTAATTTAATCCCAAAACAGATAAGATTGTCCACTTCGACAAAAATGCTACAATTGAATTTGAAGAAAAAGATACAAGTAATCTGCCAATCTTTTGTGATGAAAGTAATTCTGAAGATGAAGATCACTCACAAAGTTCATCTCCGAGAAATATGAGAAGTTTACAAGAAATATACGACGCCAAGGAGCAAGTTGATCAAGATGATGTTGTTTTCTTTGCCGAAAAAGATCCAATCTCCTTTGACGAAGCACGTAAAGAGGAAAATTGGATGCAAGCAATGAAAGAAGAAATCGGAGCTTTCGAAAGAAACAACACGTGGGAGCTCAAAATTGCGCCTCCACATAAGGAACCGATTGGTGTGAAATGGGTTTACAGGACAAAGAAGAACCTGATGGCTGAATCAGTAAGTACAAAGCTAGAATTGTTGCAAAAGGGTACAAACAGAAAAAAGGAGAATAATATAAGGAGGTATTTGCTCCCGTTTCAAGATTTGACACCATTCGTTTGATTATCTTGAACAACCCCCTGGTTTTGTGAAGTCGACTTTCTTAAATGACACTCTCAATGAAGAAGTTTATCTTGAACAAACCCCTAGTTTTGTGAAGAAATGAGATGAGAGAAAAGCTTACAAGCTAAAAAAGGCATTGTATGGGTTAAAGCAATCTCCGCGTTCTTGGTACAACTACATTAATTCTTATTTTAAGAAGAATGGCTTTCAAAAATGTCCGTACTGAAAGCTGAAGAGTCCAAGCTTCCTCTCCATCAGTCGGCCAAAGCACAGACCATATGTATTCTTTACATACATTTATATATCACTTAATGTATCACCCAATGGAGCTTGAGTATATATATTTGATATACTGTGAATACAATATTTATCTTGGGCAGTATCATTTTCTTCAGCTTCAACATGGTATCAGAGCTAGAAAAGGCTCACGACATAGCCGAGGAAGCATCCATCTCCAACTTCTCTTCAACCTCTAATCAGCCTCAATCTTCCTCCAATAACAATGGATACTCTCTACCAGTGTTCTTTAATCCTCAATCCATCATGGCCAATTGCCTTCTAACCCATGAAAATTACTTAAACTGGTCTGCACAGTTTCTGTCCATTCTTCGAACCTTCTCCCTAGAGTACGTTCTTAGTGATAACAACCCACCAAATGAAAAGCTTGAAGACAAAGTGACGGACAATCCAGCATACCTCAAATTGCTTGAAGTCACTAGCCTTGTAGTATCCTCGATGTAATCCTCAGTTACTGCCCCAATCCAGTCCCACCTCGCTAACGTCAAAATTACACCCGTGGCCTGGGACATGATCTCCAAGAAATTTGGGACTACCTCAGCAGCACATGTACGCAGCCTAAAAAAAAAGTTATACAATCTCAAGCGAGAGCCCGATCTTTCGATTTCAGACTACTTGCTCCGTGCTACCACAATCTCTAATTCCTTAGCCACTGCCAGTGTTGTTGTTCCTGATCTTGAAGATTTGATCGAACGAACGCTTCATGGTTTAGGCTATGATTACAAAGAATTCTTGACATCATACAACCAACACCCAGCAACTAACTTCGATGAATTCTTGGATCGTCTCCTACATGAAAAAACCCTTCAAAACAGATTTTCCACCCTAAATTTGAACCTTGGCACTGCCCTGTTAGCCAACAAAACAGCAACCACTACTCCAGCTTCACCTCAAACAAACCAGCAACATCTACCATCTACAAACCCAGGCCAACATCCCCACTCCTACAACAACTAAAACAACCGTGCCCAACACCAGCAAGGTAGGAACCATTATCATGGTCGTGGCAGGGGATGAGGACGAGGACAATCAAATTGAGGCAGAGGAAATCTGTCTAATGCTCTGTATGAGCCTCCAGTCTTTCCATCTAATATAGATCCATCTCTGGTTCAATGTCAGATTCGTCATCGCTACGGACATACTACTAACAAATGTTACAATGTCGCCTACACAACAGCCTACACTTCATATCCAAACTCCAATTGGTGCCTAGACTCTGGGGCAACACACCATATCACATCCCAGCCATCCAATCTTCATCAAACTATACCTTACAATGGCCATGATTCGATAACCATTGGTGATGGCTCTCAAGTACCTATATCACATATTGGCTCCTCCTTGTTCTCTTCCGGTAACCAACGTTTTCAATTAAACAATATTCTTTGTGTCCCAAATGCTCATAAGTCCTTATTTTTAATTCGCCATTTTTCTTATTATAATCATTGCTACTTTGAACTTGATACCTATGGTTTTCGTGTGAAGGACCTCCGCACCAAGAAGACCCTTCTTTCTGGGCATAGTTCTTGCGGTATCTACCATCTTGCCTTTGATCCTTCGGTCCGAAATAGTCCTCCTGCTCTCATCAGCGAACGGACAAACCAAGATGTCTGGCACTCACGCTTAGGACATCCTTCCTCCCAGATTTTACAGCTTTTACACAGCAGATTTAATTTGCATGTTCATGCATAGTCCCAATAAATTCTGTCAAACTTGTCAATTAGGAAAATCATGCAAATTGCCTTTTGTACTTCGTTCCTTTAAAACAACGGCACCTCTTGCTTTGTTACATTTAGACATTTGGGGACCCTCTCCTGTTGAGCATACTTTATACACCAAAGTCAAATCATGTGGAAGTTTCATGGTCGTAAGTCTCTAGTATGTTGACGATCTAATTTTTACTGGGAATAAGTTGGAGATGCTGGATGATTTCAAGCTCTCTATGATGCAAGAATTTGAAATGACCGACATGGGAAAACTACATCATTTTCTTTGTATTGAAGTTCTTCAATCCAAGAATGGAGTATTCATCTCTCAAGAGTCGTACACTAAGGAAATCTTGAAGAAGTTCAGGATGGAACAAGCCAATCCGATTTCAACTCCATGCATAACTGGATTAAAGTTAAGCAAGGAGGGTGAAGGCAAACTCGTTAATTCCACTATGTTTCGAAGCTTGGTTGGAAATCTGATGTATTTGACTGCTATTAGGTCTGACATCGCTTACTCTGTGAGCTTAGTAAACAGATTTATATATGGGATCGCCACATTCAAACCATTGGGAGGCTGCCAAAAGAATTTTACGTTATGTCAAAGGAACTTTGGACTATGGAATCTTCTATCAAGCAAATGTTCCTATTAATCTTATTGGTTACACCGATAGTGATTTTGGAAGAAGCATGGATGATAGCAGAAGTACTTCCGGGTATGTTTTCAATCTCGATACAGGGGCAATATCATGGAGTTCGAAGAAACAATCAGTTGTCGCCTTATCTACCACATAAGCAGAATACATCGCAGCCTCCTCCATTGGATGTCAAATTATTTGATTGTGAGGAATTTTGGAAAGTCTCAAGCACAAACAGAAGAGCCCAACGACGTTATTTTGCAACAACAGTTCAGGTATTTCAGTTGCAAAAGACCCTGTTCTTCATGGAAGAACAAAGCACATTTGCATTCGTTTTCATTTTCTAACGGAGCTCGTGAGTGAAGAAATAATTCATGTTGAGTATTGCAAGACAAAAGATCAAATGGCAGACATGTTTACAAAACCGCTTAGTGGACAATGTTGCAATAGAGATGTTGCAAGATTGGGCGTCAGAAGCAAATTTGGTTTACGGGAGGGTTTATTGGAGAATTAAACTAAATTCTCAGAATATGGCAGATTCACTGCTTCTGTGAAGTTCATCATTCTACAGATTATAAATTTTTGGGATTATTATATTTTTGACCAACGTACTAATTGGGGATTCCTGATTTTACCTACGTACTTTCATTAACCCAAAATTGACCAACGTACTATCAATTTTGTTGCAATGTTGACCCTGCCGTTAAACCTCCATCCAAAAAATTAACGGCTAACGGTAAAAAAAATTACATTAACGGTAAAGGGTCCAAAATGATACTTGTGAAAAATGGGGGGCCCACCGGCTAAATTATAATAATTTATGAGAGGGGATGCATCCTTAATAACACTCTCTTTTGTCAATAACGACTCTCTTTTGTCAATTGGAAATAATTGGATATGGAGATAATTATTTGTTAATTATACTCTCAGTTTTTCCCATTCCTTCATTTCCTCCCAAATTACATAAAGAATTTCCGATCCGCTCCACCCTCTCGCCTGCCTGCAACCTGTAAAATCTCATCATTTTCAATCGCCGGCGAGAGTAATCCCGCCGCGGTTCCGGCCGTCCAAAACATAATCAAACCATGGACGGAATCGGCAAGAGATCTTAGACTCAATCGAGTAGAAATCATCGGCGTGATGTCCCCGTATCCATATGCATGCTCTTGGTCGTCCTCTTGGTCTACTCTCTCTCCTCCCCTTCCTCCTCCGACGAAACAATCCAAACCGCCGCTAACCTAGTCTACCTTGAAAACCCCTCCGACTCCACCGGCCAGAAGCTCGAAGGAGCCCTCCTCAACGCCCTAGTCTTCGTCATCCTCATCGCCGCGGTAACTTTCCTCCTCGTCCTCCTCTATTACTACAATTTCACAAATTTCTTGAAGAATTACATGCGATTTTCGGCTTTTTTCGTTCTGGGAGCCACGGGTGGGTCGGTTTTTCTGTCGGTGATTCGACATTTTTCGATACCGATTGATTCAATTACTTGTTTTGTTTTGATTTTGAACTTTACTGTGGTGGGGGTTTTGTCTGTGTTTTCCGATGGGGGTGCTATACCCATATTGTTGAGGCAGGGTATATGGTTCTGTTGGGGATTTTCGTGGTCGCTTGGTTTACGAAATTACCCGAATGGACTACTTGGAGTTTGTTGGTGGCATTGGCATTGTATGATTTGGATGCGGTTTTGGCACCGGGGGCCTCTTGAACTGTTGGTTGAATTGGCCTCTAGTCGTGATGATGAGAGCTGCCGGCTCTGGTTTGGTGGCGGTAGAAGGATACATTTTGGTTTCGGTGGGCCCCCCATTTTTCACAAGTATCATTTTTGACCTTTTACCGTTAATGTAATTTTTTTTACCGTTAACCGTTAATTTTTTGGATGGAGGTTTAACGGCAGGGTCAACATTGCAACAAAATTGATAGTACGTTGGTCAATTTTGGGTTAATGAAAGTACGTAGGTAAAATCAGGAATCCCCAATTAGTACGTTGGTCAAAAATATAATAATCCCTAAATTTTTTAAGCAATTTCATGTACTCAAAGTGCTATATAAGCCTCTCTCTATAATCCATTTTGTGAAGTAAGGAAAAATTGAATAAAACAGCAATACAAGAGTTAAAAGAAATATTTACCCCCTCCTCTGCCTTTTAAGCCTATCAAAGCTGTTGAATCCTCCTTTCATAAGCTAAGTCCATAGTTTTTTTGAAAATCTTGGTTTGTTATCAAATGTTGGGTATAATTAATATACTTAAATTTGAATTTGCATTCTTGTTACTCGATCTTAATGCTAGCTAAAACGTTTACAATCACAAATGAATTGTCACATCGATCACAAGCGTTACAAAAGAAGGTCTAGATCTTGTAAATGACATATGTCTCTTGTTAAAGTTGTCAAGTTCCTGTATATTACAAGAATTAAGGGTAGATGGCTCGTGGTGAATTCACTGCTACTGCTGCTGCTGCTGCTGCTGCTCTGCTGCTGCTGCTGCTGCCATGACCCCCTTTGTATATTTGTTGGTAGTTAGTTAATTGGCTTTAATTTTGCCCGCCTGCAACTGCAATTGTTGAAAGGGTATTTTCAGCAATGAATTTAGTCAAGACGAAGCTGCATAACCGGACAGTAGAATGACGATTGTGTGGTAAACTTGCGGCTGACAAATAAATACTCTCACCGTTCCAGGCAAAGAGTCCACTATACTATTTTGGAGTGTTCCACTCAAAGAGACCACTTTAAAATATTATGCTTACAATTTCAAAAAAAAACATTCAACTTTACCCTCCACATGTAGTACAAACATATTAACTATGCTAAAATATTTTTGTAATTATGACTAATTTCAATGCTACTTATATAACTTTTAGTTATTAGACTTTTAAACGTGGACTCTTTGGGTGGAACGGAGGGATGTAACATCATTGAGATAAAAATATCACAAAACATTTTCGATGAACGAATAGTCGTAAAAAGAGTATTGATCTTACTGAAACTTTCCATCTTTTTATTTAATAATTAATACTCCTTTCGTCCCTAAATTATTGTCTTTTAAGCTAAATGGATTGTTTTTCAAATAAAATTTTAACATGTATTTTTAAAATAAATCATAAAATACGTAATTTATTAGAGAATTATTTAAGTACTGCTAGTACGTGTTACGTGTTTTGTGATATATATGTATACATTAAAATTTTATTTGAATAACAATATGTTTGATTCAAAAAAGACAATAATTTAGGAACGGGGGAAGTATTATAGAAGTTCGTTTTGTTTTGCTATTTCTTTTCTTTGAATATTTCTGCATGCCCTCAACCAAATGGCTAGGTTTGGCGGAGGTTTGAATCATGTATGGTTCGTTCCTTCTTCTATCATTTCCCAGCCCATTTTGAGATTCGGAAAACTCATCGACTATCAATGCTATATTTGATTTGACGTTTACCAACAAAAGTTTAATATATATATATATATATATATATATATATATATATAGAGAGAGAGAGAGAGAGAGAGGTGTATTAAAGTAACCATTAAATATTCTCCCATATGTATATATATATATATATATATATGTATTACTCTCTCCGTTTCTAAATTTTCTTCTTGTTTGACGTTGTTTTGATCAAACAGGATATTATTTAAATGCAAATTTAACATACATTTATTTACTTTTTTCAAAAATTATAAAATACATAATTCATAGTATTTTAAAAGTATTGCAATTTAAGTATTTTATGATTTTAAAAAAATATATTTTAAATTCATATTAAAAATATATTTTTATTTAACAAAAAGATAATTTAAGAACGGAGGGAGTACATGTGTTATCCGACAATGGGCCAAATCAAGAGGAAAAGCACATGTGGTTGGAGAAAAATGAATACTGAAATGGTAAACAATAAGGGGAGGGGACAAACCTATTTCCATAATTATCTAATTATTGATTGATGCTTCGACTACAAAGTTCCACCGGCTCCAATTGTCTGGATGCGGCGAATCAACGGATTCTTTCTGGAGTTTGGACACCCAAACAAAAGCTCATTCGAATTTTTGTTCCCAAGCTAAAAACAAACTAAATCGACCATCCATCCACAATTAATAACTATATATATATATATATATATATATATATATATATATATAATACTATCAATCTTCACTTATCTACACTTAGAATGTTGCAATCAAACTTTGTTGGACCATGGATCGTTCTACCAGAAAACAACCCATTTAATTTCAAGTGTGGGACGAAAATCCTATGAAGACATTAAAAATAATAATAATAATAATTTAAGGACAAATGTGTAAAAAATCATTTGATCAACGTAGAATCGCAAATAATTTCTTTTCTTTTTTCACATCATGTTTTGTTAGAACAGATGACTCGAGTCTAAGCAATGGGTCAATTCACGAAGTGGAGTGAGTGGAGCGTAGCCCCCGCAATATGGGCAGTGGATATCGTGCGAGGAAGGTTTTGTTGGAGACGCGGTCGCGCAGGGTTTATAGGCGCGAGCACACGGAATGAGGCTGAAGACTCTAGAGTTAGCATAGTCTCCTGGCGCGAGCGCAAGACTTCAGGCTAAATGTTCGCGTAGCAGTTGTTTTTTCTTGTTTGTGTATAATTAGGGTTAGATCTTGTCTCATATATATATATATATATATATATATATAGTTGTGATGTAGAACACGTAGCTTAAGTGTATTTGCGCAAGATGGAAAGGGATAAGAAGTTTGGGAAGAGGATTGGAAAGTTAAAGGGTAAAGTAGCAATAGACAGAACTAGTACTAATAGAAATCATGAATTGGAGGAGTCTTCCGTCGATAGGGCGTAACTTTTGATTCCGGATGAACCACGGGACCCACTGCATATCAAATCGAAGCTCTCGACGAAATTTACAAGACTCACCGAATTTATCCTGTGATGTGTTCGTTTTAAGCCCAAAAAAATTCTTTTAAAGTACTGTTTTGGGCTTTGGAAGTTTTCTTTATTTTCTTTATCGTTTTCCTTTTATGGTTTGGTTTGTTTAGGTAGACATGCCCAAACGGTTCGAACCGCCGGTTCCAAAAATCGTCAGACAACAAACCGTAACCAAATCGACAAATCACGGTTACGGTTCCGGTTCCAAACCGTAATTTTTAATTATTTTTTAAATATTTTCTTATAATTTTTTTAAAAAAAGATTTTATCTTAAAACTTTTTACAAAGCATTTTTTGAATTTTTGAAACTTTGTAAACTTTTCATCTTTGAAATTATAGAGTAAACAAGGCAATTTTAAAATTTAAATTTTAAATTTTGGCGATTTTTCACGGTTTGGAACCGGCGGTTCCAGTTCCCGGTTCCAAACCGGCTGTTCACGGTTTTGAGAAATTGGAAACCGAAATCGAACCGTGTAACCGGCGGTTCCGGTTCAGGGATGATTCTGGTTCCTTACGGTTCCGGTTTATGCAGTTTTTTGGGCGGTTCGGTTCCGGTTCGAACCGCCGGTTCCGAACCTTTTGATAAATAATAATCGTTTTCTTTCTTTCTAAAACCCTAAGCCGTCATAGGCTTGTTCTTTGGAGTTTCTCGTGGTAAGAGCTTTATAGTTGTTAGTTTCGCTGCGTCAAATTGTAACCTTAAAATGTGTATAATTTTGAATAAAAATATACAGCGGTCTTTAAACCACAAATTCTCTCTTCTCTTTCAATTCTCAATTGTTTGATAATTGATACAGTATTTGTTTAATTGATTGTTTGCTTGCTTCCGCTATTACACAACACGTTTTATTCTTGTAGTTTTCAAAAAAAATAATTATTCAAATTATACTAGTAAATCGCAAACTCTAATATGTGTACTTTTTTTTTACGAAAAAGTATTATAGAGCACCACATGATCAGTTAACACGGCCAAAAAAGTAGCGAGAGACACTTAAGAAATAATGCGTTACAGGTAACATATGTTTAAAAGACTAAAGATTCATCATTCAAGAAAGGGATTATTATATTTTTGACCAACGTACTAATTGGGGATTTCTGATTTTACCAATGTACTTTCATTAACCCAAATCTTACCAACGTACTATCAATTCTGTTGCAATGTTGACCCTGCTGTTAAACCTCCATCCAAAAAATTAACGGCTAACGGTAAAAAAAATTACATTAACGGTAAAGAGTCTAAAATGATACTTGTAAAAAATGGGGGGCCCACCGGCTCATCCTCTCTGTCACCACCACCGGCTTCCTCATTTCAAAAATCAATTCATCTCTCGAATCACAAATCGCAACCTCAACCCCAGCCAAAGTGACTGTCCGTACAGAACCACGGCCAACACTTTCCTCTCCAATCAATCCCTTGAAATAAACCCTAAACACATCGTCATCATTCACGCTCTTAGACGAGCCCTCGCCGAACGGCCGCTCGAAATTGTCACCGAATTCCAGCCACTGGTCCTCCGGCATTCGCTGAATTTCATGCGCAAGCTTCTCGTCGTGAATTCGACGGTAGAGATCATCCCGGAGTTTCTTCGTTTCGGTTTTGCTGATGACCTGGTCGTGTAGTTCGGTCTCGAATTTGTCGAGTTCTAGGTTTTGAATGTCGATGATGGTTGTTGAGTCTTCTCCAGTTTGGAGTGGTGGTGGTGGCGGTGATGGGGGGGAGGTGGAAGAGGATGGTTGAAGAGAGAGAGAGAAGCGTTGAGTGCTTCTTGGAGTTGGAGGTGGAAGGCTAGGTTGAGGTCGGACTCGATTACCCTAGCTGCCATGAATTCGCGGCTTTGTTTGGCGACTATGGTGTGGAGTTCGTCGTCTACTTCTGTCGTCGTTGTCGCCATTGTTTTAAACCTTCGTTTTTGTGTTAAAGACTTCGAAGTGAACAAGAGGCCTACTAGCGTACGTAGGAAGGCTTCAATTTTGGTGAAAACGACACTTGCTTGGCTAAATACACAACCAAGTAGAATAAATACGGACATAGTACGACTATTCAGCAAATCAGATAATGGTAGAGGTCGTTGGTTCTGATGTTTTTGTTGATGGTCTTGGTGGAGGAGTGGGTTTGGAGAGGAAGGAGGGGGGTTTGGTGGGCCCCCAATTTTTCACAAGTATCATTTTGGACTATTTACCATTAATGTAATTTTTTTTACCATTAGCCGTTAATTTGTTGGATGGAGGTTTAACGGCAGGGTCAACATTGCAACAAAATTGATAATACGTTGGTCACATTTGGGTTAATGAAAGTACGTTGGTAAAATCAGAAATCTCCAATTAGTACGTTGGTAAAAAATATAATAATCCCTTCAAGAAATATGTAACACCTCAATAGTACACTCACTGATATCTTTTCTTCCTTCTATATATCATTATATTGTGTACCGTTCTTGTTTTTTCCTAAGAAATCTATTGAAGTATTTTAGTAAATCTCAACCTACTATACAATTTGTAGATTCACAAGATATGAAGTTATAGATTCGATCTATTATATACTATAAATATTTTTTTCAATTACCCAAAAATGTATATATGGGATTGGAGCTTTAATAGGCCATCTATTTCACTCAAAGAATTTACTTTTAACTTTTTTTTTTTTTTTGTCTAGCTTAACCAAATTTTGATCAACTATTTACATGAATTTATTTGTTTTACAAAGCCGTAGAAGTTTTAATCCATAATATTCTTGATGTAGAGTTTAATGAATGAGATTTTATTTCTTATAGTATAACTAATGTACGTTAAAATTGAATTTAATTTGATCGCAGGTAAACTTTTAAAAATAAAAAATGAACTCTTTAATCGAAAAGGAGGTACTATGTCATAAAGAGAGCCCACTATGGCACTATGCTATGACTATGTAAACCGACCATTAAACTCCAAGCATCCAAAAATTCCTAACTTGGGTCCCAGCAAAACAACTAACAAAAATCAAATAATATCAATAACCATAAAGTATTAGAGTAATAATATAGATACTTAAAAGATTATCAAATTTTTTATACCAAATAATGTGTTATTTGATGTAACAGTTGATGTAATGTATTAATTACAATTTTTAATTTTATTTTTTGTAACACATCAACTGACATACTCCCTCCGTCCCTAAATTACTGTCTTTCTTTTCTTTTTTATCCGTCCCTAAATAATTGTCTTGTTTGAAACTTTCCTTTTTAGAACATCACTTTTACTATTTTACCCTTACTTTTTCTTCCTACTTTAATTATGGGCCACATACACATGGGCATTAAAGGAAACAACACACTATTTCAATACTATTTCAATATTAATAATCAAGTCAATTGAGTTTTCCAGTATCCAAGTCAACCTGCATAATAATTTAGGAACGGAGAAAATATTATTTAATGAAAAATTTAATACTTTTAAATACACATAAAATTACTCAAAAGTATTAAAGTCCCACCCACACCCCACTATGGTAGAATAGATGAATGGTTGGCATCAACTGAGGTACACATCAACATCCTCCTCCACATCCACTAAAATTTTACTTAATTAAGAAGAAATACTCAAAATCTCATCTTTTAACACCTAAAAAGTCGCAACATTCCACCCACACCATCTTTACCACTAGCTCTATCTTTGTTTATGTTAGTGTGCTAGTTCAACTGGTTAAGAAGTTTAAAGTATTTTATTTAACTAGATTAAATCATCGTGAATCCACTTCAAAAAATTTGCTTGATTGGATTAATTCATCATAAATCCCCTAAACCAGAGTTGGAAGAAACTCTCTTCAAGTTTCTGGTTTAAGTCCCTCCAACGTATGTATGTGTGTGAAGAAGAGTAATCTATGTGCAAGAATCTTAAATTTTTATACCAATGATGTGTCAGTGATGTGGAACAAAAATAAAATTAAAAATCATAATTAATGTATCACATCAACTACCACATCAACTAACACATCATTTGATGTAAAAAATTTAGTACTTTTTAAGTACCCATAACATTACTCGCGTGAAGAATTCATTCCTTAGAAGTCACTTCGAGTGAATCCTTATTAGCTCAAAAAAATGGATTAATGGGACAATTACGGCCAAACCACGAGTAATTCTTGAGTGTAACTGTACCACGTTATTGTTAGTATCACCATTTAATCAAAATATTACGAATTAGCAATATTGATGATGTGAAAGCAAAGTTAATGATTTGTATAACAAGCTTCCACATCAGCAACCTTGTTTATTTGTACCCACTCCGATTTCTGAAATTAAATTGATTATTTTATAAATTAAAATTTTTATGTGTGTTTTTATTTTTATTTTTTTAAGATATTTTTATTTTTTTTTCAAAATCAAAAAACATATAGTTCATAGTACGAGAACGAACTACATATTTAAGATTTTGAAAGAATAAAAAAATGCACATCAATTTTTTTATTTTAACAACACAATTAATTTTAAAAGAGCAAAACAAAACACATATTTAAAGGAAGGGAATTGCATTTTCTTTTGGTTTCCCAAAGATGTCCCCTGAAAAACTCAAGTAATCTTCCAAACAGGACCACGAGTGATGATAGAAACTGGGCCACGAGTGATAGTAGAAGCTTTCTCTTAACACAACTGTGTTTCCATAGGACTGAAAGCTCAAGACTAATCCCCCGAACATGGTAAGACTATGAGTAACGGTAAAAGTTCTTTCAACAAAATTTTAATACAGTTGTGTTCCCATAAGACTGAAAGCCCAAGACTAATACCGAACTAAAAGTCCAAGACTAATCCCTCGAGCAGGGTAGAATGACGAGTAACGCTAAAAGCTCTCCTAATAAAGTTTTAACACAACAATGTTCTCATAAGACTGAAAGCCCAAGATTAATTCTCCAAGCAATGTAGAACTAACGAGTAACGATAAAAACTCTCCCAACAAATTTTTAACACAGTAAAAATTCTTATAGGACTTAACACTAAAAGTTCTTATTGGACTCAAAACCGAAACATATAAATAAATTAAGACTTCCTTACAGATTGATCTACACACTTGTTAGTAAGGAAAGTGCATTTTCACTATATGGTAACAACAATACAGCTTTACTAAGTTTACAATTTTTTTTTACAACTATTGTTACAATTTTTTTACAACTATCGTTACAATTAAAAATTAATAAAAAATAAAATTATCTTTCTCCCAAACACATTTACCTTTCGTCAAAATTTAATTATAGCAATAATTTAAAAAAAAGTTATAAACCAAACATTTTTTATAATAATAACATAAAAAAATAATAATAATAAATTTACAACACTTTCTATAACTATTCATACTACTAAGCCTTTACAAAAGACAAAGATATTTTAAAGAAAGACAACTTTTCTCTTCATTAAGACTTAAATGTAATACAAAGAATTGTAAATCTAACAAACTTGATAACATAATATCACTACACTCAATATTTTTCCATAAATCACAAAGGGGTAGGGAGAGAGAGAGGGTAATGAATTGAAATAATGATTTATAATTGAGTTTACATATTAAAAGGAACATATTTGTGCCCTTCCCCCTTAGCTCCATGAGTGCTTTCTCGACATAAGAACAACAATAAACAATCTTCCTTTCCTTCCAATAATACCCCTTTTTCCCTTAAAAATTAGTACCTTGGTTTAGCCAAGGAAAACACTAAAGAAAAATGAAAGAACATCAAAAGATACAAAGCCCTTTTAGTTTCCAACAGAATGAAACTTTCTAAGAGGTAGAAGAAATATTGAGGAAAAAATATTAAACCTAGAATTATGGAACACTAGAAGAAACAGGCCCACCCACCCACAACCCCCAACTTGGACTGGGTTTCTTCCACAGCTTCACCATCATGCTCCAATGTAAACAATAAAATGATAAAAATTGAATTTATCTTTCTGAAGCTTTTCAGCCTTCTCCTTGTAGTAAAACCCTCGGCCATCTCCTTGTAGTAAACCCCCCTTCTTCCCAACTTTGACCACCTCCAACCCCACCACACAGCCAAAAATGCCCCAAAAAAATATATACCTCCTACACCTTTAGTCTTTAACCTCTAAAAACCGAAACGAATTATCATCTCTTTGCTAGGCTACAAGCTGATCGAGTTGCATCTGCTCGAGCCAAGCACCTAAAACTGAATGATCAATCGAATCAACTTGGGAGTTGGGTTTAGGACCCTCACCGGATGGTGCAGCTCCATTAGGTGGGGCTGCCAACTTATTTTTCATCATCTCTGGTGGTGATTCCTTCACAAGAGATTGCACCCATGAAAGATCGGGCTCCTCTCCATTGTTATTGAGCTCAAATGAAGATGACCTTCGCATCTTGCCAGCTTCTTCTCCTCCTCCATTCATAGACCAGTCTACTTTCCCAGTTGGAGATCCCCATTTAGACCAAGAATTGCTTACTGGTTGAGGTGATCCACCCATGGGCATACTGTTGTTTGTCCCAAGATCACGGGAGCTGAGACTGCGTAGTTGTTGATGCTGCTTCTCGCGCTGAGCTAAGGCAGAGAGCCGGGCACTCATTGGAGATATAGGCTCCATACTTCTAGGTGACATTCTTCCAGGAGAGGAAACACCAAATTGGGCCTGAAATAGTGGGTGATCAACATTCTTGGGAGAAAAAACATTAGTATTGATTGGAGAAAGCATTGTCTGCTGCTGCTGAAACTGGTTAAGAACAGCTGATTTGTGTGAAGGAGAAAAGACACCAACAGAAGCTGCTGCTTGATCAGAATATCGAGGAGAAGAGGCAAGCTCGGCTGAAAACAGGTCTTCGAGATTTGAAGGAGTGAGTGTTTTAGGCCGAGCAGAACGGTTCAAGGAAAGAGAACTAGGACGGGACTGCGAGAAACAGGCCAAGTCATTCAAAAGAAGTTGATGGGCATCAAAATCATGCAACATACTCAAATCTTCAGGTGGAATATCTCGAGCACTGAGGGATGATCTCAGGCGACTTGATTGGAGGTTGCTCCCAGGGAGATGAAGAGTTGGAACATTAGGTTGAGGCCAACCAACAGAAGAGTGTGAAACCCCATTGGCGGATGGAGACATGGATTGATTGAATGCAGAAGGAGACATAGCAGAGACAGAAGATGGAGAACCAGGCAGAAGGCTCAGAGCAGCAGCCATATCCATGACACTTACACCCGCAGCAGCTGACCTAGGAGAAGGCACAGCAGACCCAGTAGAGACATACAAAGGCCTAAGCTCTTCTGGTGTGTGGGCAAAAAGCAAACCCGTCTAGCACAGCTTGTGCCATCCTTGCAGAGGCGTGTACGGTATTGGGCTGGGTGCAGCCAGCACTCAAATACACCATGGGCATACTCACACATATCCCCCTTCTACAAGCACCTTTCCTGAAATCTGGGCAAGGCACACAACTGTAGTGGTACTTCCGTGGGTCCCTTCTGCGTGCATTCTCACGGGGTGAACAAAGGACACTCGGTCCAGTCATGGGAGTAAGCACGCGAGCAAGGACGGACCTTGAAAGAGAACATCCTGAACTCATCAGTGGAATAGATGCTGTTCTTGATGTCAGGTAAAGATGGATCGATCGGGTACTCTTTCTTTTCTGATGCAGAATTTGCAGGAAGGCCACTAAACTTTGACATCATCGGGAAGATATCAACTCTGATGGAGAACAAGGAGACCCATTATCTGGTGATGAAGACAGGGTTGGCGAGGTGGAGCTTGAAGCGGTGATGGAGACACGTAGCTTGCACTCACTAACTGAGCCATCAGAAACATTGTTCATGAGCAGTGCTTCAAGAGAAGCTCTAATACCTGGCAGCTTCGGAGGTACTACGATAACATCAACTGCACGCTGACCATTGGCATCCTCAATATTCGGATCAGCACCCACTGATAGGAGCAGCTTAACAGCATCAACAGCATTAAGAGAGCCACCAGAAGTAGCACAATGAAGGGCAGTACACTTGTCCGGACCACACGAGAGATTTACATCTACTTCTGGCAGAGATATAATCAACTTCAAAACATCAACGCTGCCATAAGTGGCAGCAACCATCAATGGAGTTCTATGCTCCAGGACTATTTGCTTTGAACCCTTCTTGCGCACATACCAGAGCCCAACCTCATCTATGCCGGAAGCATCGCGCTCAATAGATCGTTTGAAACCCTCAAAGTCATTGTTAGCAGCAAATTCAAGCAAACTGGAAAAAGAATCTTCAGTCTCCACCGTTAATTGATTCATGCCTAGTGAGTTAGATTTGTTCTCTGTAGACGAATCGGATGTGGATTTGGTTTTCTCAGGGCCACTACACATATTTCAATCAGCTGTAAATTAAACCAAAGCACAAATTAAGTCAGATCAGTCCGCTCAAAACACAGGAAGCTATCCAAATCAGATAACCCACATGAGCACAAGGGCTGCGTTTGGCAACTCAAACTTTTTAACATTGTGCGTTTGCATCTCTATATTACCATAGAATTGCACTAAGGTAATACATTTTCTTTGAGCAACATGTTAGAAATATCATATATTCAAAAAGAAAAAAATATTTAGAAAACATATGGGGATTTGAAGCTTTGATTTTACGAAAGTAACTCTTTAATTTTTAACTGACAACCAAATTGAAAAATGCAACTCTTTGGGACAGATGGAGTAGCTCAAAATAAAAACATAAATCAGGCACAACACATATATATGCTTTCTACCTTGGCACATATTTGACCTCAGACCTAGAAAAATCTCACACTATTAACCCCTCGCAGCAGGCAAAATCTATTACAAGGAAAAATCCCCATAGAACAATTTCCCTTATGATCATTATTCGGTGTATAAAAGGATGGCATACCCTACTAAGGGTGTTCATGTTACGACAAAAAAGTAATCTTAGGAATCCAAAGCTGAATTCTAAGAAAAAAGTCAACTAAGGAAAAAGTAACTATTACATAAACATACACTGAATAAACAACAAAACACACCTCCCTTGCACGATATATATATGGGTTGTTAAATTGCGTTAACGTTTTCAGCTATATGAAAGATCAATTGAACAACTTCTTGAGTAGTTGACACAACTAGCAAGACTTAGTCTTCAGTAATTTATAGGCAAAATTCCTATGAGCGGCTTCAATAATAACCCCGCAATAATCAGCTGTCCTAAGACGAAAAAAATCAACAATAAATAAAAAATGTAAACAAGATTTTAAAAAATCCAAAAAGTTAGCCTTTCTCATTCAACCAACAAGCTAAGTGAGAAACCATTAAATTATTGATATCCCGAAATTCATAGCATATTAATCCTAAGAGAAAAATCAACATTAAAATAAGGTAAACAAGATTTTAAAATCCAAAAAGTAAGCTTTCTCATTCAACCAACAAGCTAAAAGAGAAGCCATTAAATTCTTGATATCCAAAAATGAATGATTCCTAATCAAATTACTGAAACATATGGCTCTATTATCCTCGATATCGATAGATCATTAAAAGTCATCTCATTCCACAATCAGTTTCAGTATACAACCTTAAACCTCGAATCCATACATACAAAAATCAAACTCAAAAATTTAAAAATATCAAAATGAATTGCATATAAATAATCATAAATCACAGTAACACAACAGCTCAATCAGAGATCAAAAGAGTGAATGAGAAAGGCTGATCTGAACAACTTACAGGCGATTAGAAGGCTGAGAGTTAAAATCAGTTGTTGAGTAGAGTGTTTACAGATCGGAGTGAGAGTATAAAAACAGCAAAAAGCATGTTTTTGGTAAAGTTAGCGGGAAGATCGCGACGAAAACTGGAACCAAATCGCTTCCATAAGCTTCTTCATTCTCAAAGTTTACTCGAAAACGATGTCCGTCGATTCGATACAACCGATGATGAGAGAGAAAATGTATATATATACATATATATATATATATGCGTATATATATATATGTATAGAGAAAGAAACACAACGAAAGCGAAGGGCTTTGTAGAGAGAGAAAGAGTGAAGTGGGAGAAAAATAGCGTGTAATGTAGATAGAGAAAGTGGTGTGTAACGTCTCTGAAATTGAAATGCAAATGAAATGCGGGTGAATGTATGTAATTTGACGAATTTTGAAATGTGCTTTGAAATGCACGCGAAATGAAGTGGAAATGAGAGTCAAATTTCCTTCCTGATTTTTGAGACTGGTGGGGACGGGTTTGGCCGGTGAAAAGAAGAGGGGTTTGCCGGTTGGGTTAGGTGATGGTCAGAGAGGTGGTGACCGGTTCGAAAGGTGGGTAGGTTAAGTCATCGAGCGTGACATTGGTCGAATTAGGTGGATTGAAATTTGGGTTTCGCGTCCGCCAATGGGATGAGGGGGAAGAAAATTAGAACGGACGTCAGGGAAATTATCAATCCAAGTTTATTGTGGGGTCAAATCAAGAGAAAAAAGGCATGGAGCGCCCAGGACAGAAAATTTGATATTGTCCGAAAATTCTAAATTTAAGGTTTTACACTTTAAATAAAAAGAAATCCCTTGTACTTTTTCCACTTCAAAATAAGTACTACAGTAGACTATATGTAACCATTTTTTAATATTTTAATTATATTTTAATAATATTAAAGTATTATAAAAAAATATTTTACAATTAAGAAAAATATTATAAATAATTACTTAAATATTAATTTTAAAATAAATAAATAGTAACCTGTTGTACAACAGCGGAAGCAAACAAACAATTGAACAAATATCAATTATCACGTCATTGGAAATTGGAAGCGAATAGAAAATTTGGAGTTTAAAAACTACAGTATAATCTTATTTCAATATTATACACATTTTAAAGTTACAACTATATAGTCTCTTCATACCAGGCTAAGAGTTCAATATTTTATTTTAAAATATTCCATTTAAAGAGTCCACTTTTAAAAATTATATCTACACAATCTTTACAATTTTTTGATTTTATCATCTATTTGTGGTATAAATATATTAACTATCTCAATTATTTTTGTAATTTTGATCAATTCTAATGCTGTTTATATATTTTTTAATCATTAAATTTTTCAAGGTGAAATGAAAGGAGTATAAGATACAAGACATAGCCTTAATTATTTACAAACAAGGCTCCACTCGTTACGCTTCGCGGATCGGCATTTTGTCTTGAATTGAGTAATTCATTCTAACGTGACTTATTTTGAAACCTCTCCAAAAAGAATAGGAAAGACTTTCTTTAAAATGCAGTTAGAATTTATGTAATTATATTTAGAGATTCTTTTTATATTTAAAATTAGATAAATTATATATTAAATTAATATTTGATAATAATATACCCCCATCCGCCCCTAAAAGTAATAGTTCCGTTTTTAATTAAACTTCGATCAAATATTAATGAAAATTAGTATATCAACCGTGTGATGCACGAAAATTTATTTGTAGTATATATATCTTAGAAAAATATTTATATAATTGATATGGCTTTATAAAAAAAATAAGATTGCAAAGGAATTTGTTTGTAGCATGGTTGTTTAGAAAAATATTTATATAACTGATATGTTTTGATAAAAGAATAAGTTTGAGTTGGGAACCTCGAAAACTAATTAGCCACAAACAAGCTGTTTATATGATAATTAACATTACACTGTTGAGAGACATTAATTTTTAAAAAAGAAAAATACATATCTTTGGTCATGAACTAACATCTTGTTTAATTTTTAAATGATCCAAAAAATGACACGTATAACCGAAAAAGAATTGTAATACATATTTTGATATAGCATAATTTGATATTTCACAAAAATATTAATCAAAATAAGTGAATAGCGTAGTATATATAGGCCAGGTGACCTCACTTAAGTGTGTGTGTGTGTGTATATATATATATATATATATATATATATATATATATATAAATGGTTGAGTTGGTTTAAGGTGAGTGTTCATATATAAAAGATCGTGGGTTCAAATTTCACTAGCAACATCATTTTGTTTTGTTTTCCTAACTTTTCGTTTCATTACCAATAGCTAAAGTTTTCTAATAATGTATTTTCATTTTCTTGTCAATAGCTAAAGTTTTATACTAATGTATTTAAAAAATGTAATATACACTTTATCATACATATAGTAATTACTCCCTCTGTTTCACACAAAAAATCTACGTTTGAAAAGTTTAATAATTAAGGGATATATAAGTAGTATTAGAGTTGGTCATAATTACAAAAAAATATTATAGCATAGTTAATATGTTTGTACCACATGTGAAAGGTAAAATTAAAAGCTTTATGGAGATTGTAGGCATAAGTTTTTAAAATGGACTCTTTGAGTGGAACATCCCAAAATATTATAGTGAACTATTTACCTGAAACGTTGGGAGTGGTTAAAACTATTAGCTAATGGTATCAAGTGGAAAACCAAAAAGAATAGGAAAGACTTTCTTTAAAATGCAGTTAGAATTTATGTAACTATATTTAAAGATTCTTTTTATATTTTAAATTAGATAAATTAAATATTAAATTAATATTTGATAATAATATACCCCCATTCGTCCCTAAAAATAATAGTTCCGTTTTTAATTAAACTTCGATCAAATATTAATGAAAATTAGTATATCAATTGTGTGATGCACGAGAATTTATTTTTACTATGTATGTCTTAGAAAAATATTTATATAACTGATATGTCTTTATAGAAAAATAAGATTGCAAAGGGATTTGTTTGTAGCATGGTTGTTTTAGAAAAATATTTATATAAATATGTTTTTATAAAAGAATAAGTCTACGTTGGGAACCTCAAAAACTAATTAGCCACAAACAAGCTATTCATATGATAATTAACATTACACTGTTGAGAGATATTATTTTCTAAAAAAGAAAAATACATATCTTTGGTCATGAACCAACATCTTATTTAATTTTTAAATGACCCAAAAAATGACACGTATAACCGAAAAAGAATTGTAATACATATTTTGATATCGCATATTTTTTGATATTTTACAAAAATATTAATCAAAATAAGTAGATAGCGTAGTATATATAGGTCGTGACCTCACTATATATATATATATATATATATATATATATATATAAATGGTTGAGTTGGTTTAAGGTGAGTGTTCATATATAAAAGATTGTGGGTTCAAATTTCACCGGCAACGTCACTTTGTTTTGTTTTCCTAACTTTTCGTTTCATTACCAATAGCTAAAGTTTTCTACTAATGTATTTTCATTTTCTTGCCAATAGCTAAAGTTTTATACTAATGTACTAGTAATTTAACTGCCCGCACGGGTTATCATTTAGTTTAGGGTGATTTAGAATAATATTGCATGTTTTTAAAATTTTTCTTGATTGATTTATAAAAATTGATGTATCATTTTATAAAATTGACCTATGGTTGCGATACCACAATAATATTACTAAAATTCTTCAACTAATGGATTTAATGAGTGTTTTTTTTTTACCAAAGTATTTAAAGAATGTTATATACCGCAATATTATACATACAAGACTTACCTAAGACTATTAGCTAATGACATCCTCCCTAAAATTTAAAAGGTCAAACCATGAAAATAAAGATTTAACAACTATGGTTAAGGTGACAAACTCATTGGTAACATTGCTTTGTTTTGTTTTTCTAGCCTTTCATTTCCTTGTCAATTGTTAAAATTCTTCTACTTATATATTTGAATAAAGTTATATATCGACATATTCCTAGAATTCTAAAAGTCCATATATATTTTTATGAACTTGAAGGAGTCACTTACCTTTTCTTCGGCATCATGAAAGTAAAGATTAAAAACTTTGTTGTTCTAGTCATGAGTGATAGAATCTAAAAATAATTACCAAAATACAAATATCGAGAAGATAATATATTGGTTGAATTAAAAGTACAATAGAAAATAAAAACTATTGAAGAAGGGTGGATAAGAACTCAATAAAATGATTAGATCTTACCTATCGATAGACGTAGAGATACATTTTTTTATTGCAAGTATGTGTTTCTTACAAAAAAATCTATACATATGTATATTCAAGTTGGTGAAGATCTTCTAATTGTGTCACATAATTCAATTTTTGACTATTTTAATTTTCATGCATTTAACTTTTTTGCTTCCCACTTATGCCACTTATGATCTCCCACGTATTACATGAATGATCGCGCTTAGGAATATTCAATAATTAAGCTATACTATCTTTAATCAAACAAACTGTTTTCTTATAAATGTATTACATAATGACTCCAAATCATAGTCGTTTAGTATTCAAATTATTTGAATCTCGATCTCGATCTCCTTTTCCAATTGATTTTCTTCGTAAAGGTACACCCCGAATCAACAAATTCAACAAATATTCAAAAAATAAACAAACAAATACGAAACCATTAATGCACGCTAATAAGGATCAAATAATGATTTAGATCAAGGAAATTACCACAATGATAAGTAAACAATACAGATAACTCAACAATAAAATAGATACTCCAATAAAGAGTATCAAAATTACTAACTGAAGTATAAGAATCAGAATATTACCTGCGGGATATAAGGAGCAGTATCATAATGCAATTTTCTCATTCTTAGCACTCCATTAGTCCTATTAGTACTTATATATTAGGAGTCTAAATGTTGAACCAAAAAAAGAAGAAAAAATAAGATATACAATTGAAAAAAAATGAATGCTATATCAAAAAATAAACAGAAAACGAACGAAACATAAAATTGGGAAGAATCAAAAGAAAGACGGAGAGAATGTACCTGAGAAGAGTCGAGAGCTTAACGGGACAGCGTACATGAAAAAGATGTATAGTTATGGAAATCACGCGTGTGTGTGGAAATGGGGAATTTGGGGGTTTTGTAGAGAGAGGAAAAGGGGAGTTTTACGAGAGAGAAAGTGAAGAGAGAGGGAAGGGGAATTGGTATCGTTTATTTGTAAATTGGAGGAGAGATAAGGTCACATAATTTTAGTTTGATATAACCGATAACTTAAGAAATTGTCTTTTTAAGTTCCAATATTAATTTTTTAATTTTCTTTTTTACATACTTAATCCTCATGTTTGTTAGTTAGAGTATTATATTTGAAGAAGTTTTAGTTAAGTCTTAATATATGTATATTATGTTATTATTCTTTAGTGTATCCGAATAGTTATATTTTTTGGTTGAATAACATGTGAAATAATTAATAGAAAAAGAGAAGTCATACTACAATTGTTTTATTAAGTATGATTAATAATCATAGGGTTTAATTTTAATTTTAGATTAATTGATACATTATTGAAAAATTATCTTTATTGAATATAGACGTTTGTTGACTTAATGTCTAATTATGCCTTAAAAAATATTTATATAATTGATATATCTTTATAGAAAAATAAGATCGCATGTGAATTTGTTTGTAATATGTATGTTTTAGAAATATTTTATATAAACGATATGTCTCTATATAAGAATAACTCGAGTGAGAAACTTCAAACACTAATTAGCCATAAACATGATATTCATATGATAATTAACACTACTCGTCGAGCGGCATTATTTAAAAAAATATAAAAATACATATTTGTAGTCATGAACCATCTTGTCCCATTTTTAAATGACCCAAAAAATCACACGTATAACTGAAAAGAATTGTAACACATTTGATATCGCTTATTTTGATATTTTACAAAAATATTAATCAAAATAAATGGATAATGTAGTACATGAGTCACGTGACTCACTTAACTATAATATATGTAGTATTCTAAATAAATGCATAAAATATAAATAGTTGAGTTGGTTTAAGCTGAGTGTTTATATTTGAAAGGTTGTAAGTTCAAGTCTCATTATTGAAAATCATTTTGTTTTGTTTTCCTAGCTTCTCCTTGTCAATAGCTAAAGTCTTCTACAAATGTATTTAAAAAATATTATATACCACAATATTATACCTATAGTACTTTAGCTAAGACTAATAGCTAATGGCATCCTCCCTAGAATTCAAAAGGTCAAGCCATGAGAATGAAGCTTTAACAACTATGGTTGAGGTGGCAAACTCATAGGCCTCCTCACCAACTTTAAATATATATATATATATATAGATTTAAAAAATATAATATACACTTTATCATACATATAGTAATTACTCCCTCCGTTCCATGCAAAAAGTCCACGTTTAAAAAGTTTAATAATTAAGGAATATATAAGTAGTATTAGAGTTGGTCATAATTACAAAAAAACATTATAACATAGTTAATATGTTTATACCACATGTGGAAGGTAAAATTGAAAAATTTATGAAAATTGTAGACATAAGTTTTTAAAGTGCACTCTTTGAGTATAACATCTTAAAACATTATAGTGAACTATTTACTTGTAACATAGGGAGTAGTTAAAATTATTAGCTAATGGTATCAAGTGAAAAACCAAAAAGTCAAATGTATAAGAATCAAAAGTTGAATTAGGTGGCACACTAGAGGCATCCTCACCGATATATATATATATATATATATATATATATATATATAGATTTACTTATTCAATAACAAATTTCACATCCTTCGTTAATGTAAAAGGTAGATTATTAGGTGTATAAACAAAACGACCCGACTAAATCAATTTGATTCTAAATCACCAAATTACACATCTTAATTATACATTAATAAACAAAACCAAAAGCAAAAAAGAAAAAGAAAAACTTAAACCTAAAGGTTTATATTCGATTGACCGTCTTCTTGTCCTACAGTGCTTTTTTATGACATCCTAGAAGTAGAAAGATTGGTGGTTCTGATTATTCTGCAAATAAGTTATAAATTGACTACTAAGAAGTAAGAACAAATCCCTTTAGTTATTTTCTTGTGTTTCAAAGATCTATCCTAAACTTAGAAGTCTTTGCTACTAATTTTTTAAGAAAATATCTTATTTAAGTGGATTGAAGAATATTGATTAGTATACTTTGCACTAGTTAATGTATTTGAAGAATGTAATATATTCTTTATCATACATATAGTAATTAGTTAAAACTATTATCTAATGGCATCAAGCGGAAAACCAAAAGGTCAACTGTATAAGAATCAAAAGTTGGATTAGGTGGGACATTAAAGACATTCTAACGAACTATATATATATATATATATATATATATATATATATATATATACACACACACATACTTATTTCAATAAAAAAAATTTCACCTCCTTAATTAATGTAAAAGCTAGATTATTAGGTGTATAAACAAAACGACCCCCAACTAAATAAATTTTAGGGGAAGGCTATTAACACCGCCTCTTCCTCTAAATATACTCCCAAAAATTAAATACAAACATGTCACAGTTCGAAAAGACATTAACATCATTTACCTTCTTCTTTTTTTCCTTTTCTTCTTCTCTTCCCCTCCCCTCTCTCTCTCTCTCTCTCTCTCTCTCTCTCTCTCTCTCTCTCTCATGAAACTCCATGAACGTGCTGGAGCAGTGGAGCTCCACTACTGAGGCCAAGTCTCCTCCCCTCTCCCTTCTCATCTGTTCTTCCACGCCCCCTCCCATTTTTTTTTCCAGTTCCTTCTTCCCTCCCTCTCCTCCCCCTTCTCTCCTTCTTCCCTCTCCCTCATTCCTTTTTTTTTTTTTGAAAACCCTTTCGAATTCCCTCTTTTTTGTTTTAATGAAAACCCTTTGAAAAAAATTGAAGATTTTTTGTTCAGCCCTGGATGACCGAACCCAGGGCCAAATAAGAAATCTTCGATTTTTTCCAAAGGGTTCTCAAACAAAAAAGAAGAGGGAATTAGGGAGGGCCGGGGAACACAAATTGATGGAGAGAGGGTAGATCTGAGAAGAAAAAGAAGAAAAAAAAAGAAGAGGGAATTAGGGAGAGAGGGATTGCCGGAGGTGAGGGAGACTACCGAAAGGGTTTCGCCATGTGTGTGGGGGGTGGGTGGGGGTTAGGTTTAGAAGAAAAGAAAAAGGAAAAGAAAAATGATTTTTAGGAAGGGTTAAAAAAGGAAATATAGGGGTAGTGTATTAATAAATTAGGTTGGTGTGAAATTATTGTGTATTAGGAAAAGTCGTGCATTAATAAGAAAATGGGATGTTAATAGCGCTCTCCTAAATTTTATCCTAAATCACCAAATTACACATCTTAATTATACGGTAATAAAACAAAACCGAAAGCAAAAAAGAAAAACTTAAACACAAAGGTTTATATTCCATCGACCATCTTCTTCCTCTACGGTGTTTTTTATGACATCTTAGAAGTAGAAAGATTGGTGTTTTTGATTATTCTGCAAATAAGTTATAAATTGACTACTAAGAAGTAAGAACAAATCCAATTAGTTATAATTTTCTTGTGTTTCAAAGATCTATCCTAGACTTAGAAGTCTTTGCTATTAATTTTTTAAGAAAATATCTTATTTAAGTGGATTGAAGAATATTGATTACTAGTATACTTTGCACTAGTTAGTGCTTTATACATGCTCTAATTTTTTAGTTCAATAGTTTTGTGGGTTTGTTTTTGTGCATTTTTTGAACCTCAAAATTATGTATGCTAGAAGGAGCTTGAAATATTTTATCACGTACCCCTGTCACAGTTCTGTCCCATTGAATTTTTAGCCATATATGTGTCCTTGTAAAAATAAGACCGCCTAAAATAATAAAATATGTGTAAAGCTAAGATTCAATGGGACAGAGACTATGTCAGGGGTAAATAGAAGATTTGAATCTGGCACAAAGCATTTGAATTGAAAGATTGGTTAACCAGACTAGTTTTTTTAATTCAATATTATTATTTTTTGGAACCCCTCAATTATCTAGCTTCTTACCGTTCTTTCCTTTATTTATATATTTATTTTCTTATGTTTTGTTTTGGGTAACTTTGGTAATTAGTTCTTATTTTTAAGAAAATAAAAACCTTTCTATCAATTCTTAAAATAAAATATACTCTATAAGAAATTGTTAACTTTCATAAGAAAGTATTATATTAATGTTAGCTTTCATAACTTTGTTAACTTTGGACTAATCAGTATTCAAAATAGGTTTATTCACTTTTATAAGAAATTGTTAGATTAATGTTAAATGAAAATGCACATATTTTTGGGTAAATTAGGAATAATACATCTTTTAGAGAGACATGTACTTTATGAGGGTAATTTTGTTTAGACACCTAAAAATTTGACTATATATTAATGAAGGGGGTGGAGAAACATATATAAGGATGGAGATAGTTGTTCGTTTTGTAAAATTGCTATCGATAGTATTCTTAATATTGTATCAAAATAATTAAAATGTAATTACTTTAGAGATATTAAATGTTTTTTTTTTGAAACCTCATAATAAATGTATTTGAAATAGTAATTTATTTTGTTTTAGGTTAACTTTGTACTCCCTCCGTAATTTTTTGAAATAGTAATTTAATTTTTTTTAGGTTAATTTGCTATCGATAGTATTCTTAATATTGTTCGTTTTTAAAAATTTTGTTTTAGTTTTTAAAATGTAATTTAATTTTTTTTTACAAAGTTATTAAAGTTGTAATTCATAGTATTATTAAGATAGTTTTTAATTAATGAAAATTTATTTTTTAAAACATAAGTAAAGTATGTAAATTTTTTATTTGATTTAGTCTTATGTTGACTTCTATAAAAGAAAAGTAGACTCTTTGCCTGGAACGGAGGGAGTAATAAATAAACGAAACATTTTTTTTTTTTAGATGTACAGAGTACATTGTTTTGTTTTAGAGAAAAGACATATTCGGGCCACCCAATTTAAAAAATAAAAATTGCAAAGCAATCACTAAACTATCAAATCTATCTATATATATATATATATATATATATTTAAAGTTGGTGAGGATGCCTCTAAGTGTGCCACCTCATCCAACTTTTGGTTCTTTTGATTCTCAAGCCTCCAAGTAAGCATGACCTTTGGAGTGAAATGACTTTTCATTTCTAAGTCATTAGCTAATAACAATACCTAATAATAATAGGTTTTACAATATGTATTACTATTAGGTAATAGTAATAGGAGAAGGACTTTAGGAAATAAAATAATGTTGTTAATGAGATTTGAACCCACACCCTTTTAAATATGATTATACACCTTAAACCAACTCAACCAATTATATTATATGTAAATATTTTTAAAACATATTATATTATTCTATAAATTATTTTATAATATTAACCAACTAGATTTTATTTTTATATATGATACTCTCTCCATGTCAAATTGAGTCTCATATTCTTATTTAAAACGTTCTAAAATAATGTATATAATATGTGATCCATATTAACAAAAATTTTAAATTATTTATTCAAAATTGATGCTTATGTTTTATTGATATTTGTGTAAATTTCTTTTTCAAGCTGATAGTGTATAAAAAATATGTAAATATACATAGTGTCCAATTAAACATTTTTTAATTATTGAATGATCTCCAAAAATTATTTCAAAAAATATAATTACAATTCTTAAATAATTCTCATTTGTTCAGAAAAATGTTATGTTTCTTCAATATGTCCCAAAGTAAATATTTTATTTTTAATTTTGTAAATTTTTTCAAATATTTGTCTATAATATCTTTACTAAGTGCAAGATGAAAAAAGAGATTAAAAACCAATAATATGATATCATTAAAGGGTACTAAGAAAATTTAAAAAATGTATAGAAACAAAATTATATCTATTGACCACCAATAAAAATATTTATTTTGAAACGAAAATATTATAATAAACAACTACCAATTTGCATATATTGACAACACTTAATTTTTGTCGACATGAAGTCAACAAACTTCTATATTCAATAATGATAATTTTTTCAAAAATATTTTTAAAATGTATCAATTAAACACCATAGACGCTAAACGCAGCCCCCTAATGCGCTAAACGCAGCCCCCTCCCCGTAAAATTACTAACTTGCCCTCGTCTTTTATATATAGAAAATATTTAACTTAAAACTCTCACTTTTATTTGCTTCGAATGTGTATGTTTTTGACATATTTTGTGTTGAATTTTATTTTTTGTTTAGTTATTTGCTCTAGTGTGTATGTTTTTGATATATTTTGTGTTAAATATAATTTTGTTTTTGACATATTTTGTGTTAAATAATTTTTTTGCTTTATTATTGTGTCAATAATGTATATTTTAACAAAAAAACCGAGGGCAAACTCAACAATTTTTTAAAAAATTTGCACTTTACCCTTAAATTTGTTAATTTCGTTAAATTTTTAACGAATTTAACAAATTGAAGGGGTATTGTGAAATTTTTCAATTTTTACAAATTCAGGGTGTAAAAGTGCAACAATTGAAAAAAAAAAGACATGCGCCTACACCAGCGCATGTCCTTGGACATGCACCTGGTCCAGCGCATGTTTTTTTTGTAAAATTTGCACTTTACCCTTAAATTTGTTAATTTCGTTAAATTTTTAACGAATTTAACAAATTGAAGGGGTATTGTGAAATTTTTTCAATTTTTTACAAATTCAGGGTGTAAAGTGCAACAATTGAAAAAAACATGCGCCTACACCAGGCGCATGTCCTTTGAGACATGCACCTGGTCCAGGCGCATGTCTATTTTTTTTTTTTGCAAAATTATACATTATAACAAACGAGGGCAAGTTAGTAATTTTACAGGGGAGGGGGGCTGCGTTTAGCGCATTAGGGGGGCTGCGTTTAGCGTCAGTCTTAAACACAAAAGTTAAATTGCCCCCGTGCATTGCATGGGCTCTATAACTAGTCTTGCATAAAACAACAAAATTGATTTTACATCCTACCCCTTTTATAGATGGAAATTAGCTTCTTTTTTTTTCCAATAAATGGTTGCAAAATTATGTTTTCACTCCTTCATTTAGGACACCAAACTTTGAAGAATAGCGCATTTAAGGCTTAAATCGCAATTTGGTCACCCTACTTTGACAGAAAATTTATTACGCTCACCCTACAATTTTTTTTTTTTGTCAATTTCATCACTATACTTGGCATAAATCCCACGTTAATCACTCCATCCAGATTTTTGGATGAAAAACTTACTATTTTTTTAAATCCCAAAAATACCCTTACTAATAACTATCAATTTAATCACTACACTTAGACATAAATATCAAGTTCATCACTCCATCCTGATTTTTGAATAAAAAGTTTAAAATTATCTTAAAAACCCGAAAATATTATTACTAAAATATTAAAATTCATTGCAACCAAGAACAAACAAAAATCCAAAAATTGAGCAACTAAGGAAAAAGATCAAACGCCCAAATCAGCATCATCTTTATTCTACAATAATAAATATCTCATAATAATTTAATGCATTTGTTTAATATAATTAGTTTTATATATAAAAAAAAAGTCAAGCTAAAGAATTTATTGCTTTAGAAAAGACCAACATAATCTTTTATTAATTTTGATTAAGAATTTTGATAAGTTAATCTAATTTTTGTTTAATATTTTTAAGAATTATTCTAAAATTATGTTATTTTATTATATTTGAAATAACTTATTTAACTAATTTGATTATTTTAAATATTTTATACACAAAAATTTATGCTATTAATCTTAATGCATTTTTTGTCAAAGTAGGGTGACTAAATAGCGATTTAAGGTAAAGGGCATTTTGATCTTTTTGCAGCCCTCCATCCAACAAAACTAACAGAAGTCAAGTGCGGTGAGCTTATTGACTCAACATACCAAGTATAGTGATGAAATTAAGAAAAAAAAATTGTAGAGTGAGCTTAATGAATTTTCTGTCAAAGTAGGGTGACCAAATTACGATTTAAGCCCGCAATTAACAATGTTAAACGACTAATTTTTATTTATTTAACGGAAAAATCTTATCGCCATCCAAAATCGGATGGATTGGGTCTAAAAACTGAGTATAAGGGTTATTTACATAATTTAGAAGTCTGTTGGCTGCCCAATTATACATTTTCCCTTTAGAAAAATTCTATTTTAACTAGTGAGAACTTCTTTCATTAAAAACACTTCTTAGTTCCAAGTTTCAACTTTTATTTTTGAAGCGCAGAGGACAAAATTTTGATTCTCTTACACCTAAAATTTCTGAATCTAAGATTTTTATTAAGGTTTGAGAGTTTAATAAATTCTTTTTATTACTTATTTTTGAATTATTATAAAAATTTAGTACATGTGATTATATATTTCCCTCCATTCCAATCAGTAGTCTATTTATGACTTTTTTTTAGGACAATTTGATTAAATTTGACTAAAGTTTTACGAAACTTTATTAGTTTTTACAAAGTCATATAAGCTTCATTTGTAGTATTTTTAATGAATGAAAATTTATTTCCTACAAAGTAATTAAGATATGTTAGTTTTTTATTTGATTAGGTCTCATGTTGACTTTTAGGTATAAGAAGTGAGCTCTTTATGTAGAATGGAGGAAGTATTATATATTTGTTATTTATATAGTATTGATGCTACCGATTTTTACACCGTGGACCTGTTGGGAAATGCACCGGTGAAATGTCCGATAGCTAGCCCGAAAAAAAAGAAGAGTTAATAGGCAGGGGATCCCTGTAAAGCTCCTACAATGTGAGAATTAACATTGTATTTCAAAGAGAGAATAATGCAAATGAAGGAGTAAAATTGGGTATAATTGTGCGTACCTTGTACTGTTATAGATGTGATGAGATCCCGTAGTTTACGGGTCAAGATAACGTGTCCGTCAAGGACTTAGTGTGGAGAACCTAGTACAATAGGATTCATCTCGATCGGAGACAATTCTATGATGTGCTCGAAGGTATTTTCGTGATATGCTCGGAGATAGTTCTGTGATATGCAAGATGACAGATAAGTCAACCCCTAAAATATGGTTGGGTCGTATACCAGCTTGAGCAAGCGGGTAAGGCGGCTTGCCTCGGTAGCGGGTCACTTGACTATGCAGGTAACCTTGATAGTTTGGCGACTTGCGCGGGTTGCCTTGGCAGCTTGCTTGCCTTTTCTATATAGTCCTACGTATTTATCATTTTTACCCTCGTATACAATTTTGGGTAGTTCAAGTATGTATTAGAAAGTTGTAAGAATATATAGTTAATCGTCACACTCTTTTAATATTTTCTAATAGAATGTACCAAAAGAAAAATTGATTATAATGTGGACCCAAAGATTATATATGTATATATGCTAATAAAATTATTTCAAAATAATTTTTATTAAACTCCTTGAAAAATTAAAAAGGGTATTTATTTTAGGACCCAAGGAGTTCAATAAAAGGGCAAAATATGTTGTTATATCTTAATTTATTAGCATAATTAGAATCAACATAACCAACCAATTTTATACCTTCATCACACTTAGTGAACTTCAAACTATAACTTACCGAATGCTTTAAGTACCTCAACAACCATTTGAGAGCTTGCCAATGGGGCAAACCTGGATTAGACATGTAACGGCTTAAACACGAAATAGTATAAGCAATATCGGGGTACTAACCATTAAGTACATAATGTAACCAATAGCATTCGAGTAAGGTATATTTTTCATTTGGTCTAGCTCCAAATCATTTTGGGGACACTGCTATTTACTAAGCACAAAATGTGAAGCAAGAGGGGTATTAACAGATTTAGCATCTTTCATAGAGAATTTACTTAAAATCATTTCAACATATGAAATTTGATTCAAGTAAATAACGGATAAATCACGGTTTCTGATTATATTCATGCCAAGTATCTTACTAGCATCACCGAGGTATTTCATGTCAAATTTAGCACTCAAGCAATTTTTAACATTATCTACGGATTTAGAACAAGGGCTAATAAGAAGCATGTCATCAACATATATAAGTAAGAAAAATGTACACTCGTATCATTCATGAAATACAAACAATGATCATAAGCACTACCGAATTTTAAATCTAGCATGCATTTATCAAATTTCAAGTTCCACATACGAGGAGACTGTTTTAACCCATATAAAGACTTTTTAAGCAAACACACATAATCAGGACAAGTATTATCAATATAACCCTCAGGCTGCTTCATATATATCTTTTCATCAAGATCTCCGTACAAAAAAGTAGTTTTAACATCCATTTGTTTCATTTCCCAATTAAACTGAGCTACCAAAGCAAGCATAATCCTAACAGTTGTGAATTTAACAACAGGAGCAAATATTTCAGTGTAATCTATACCTTCTTTCTGATTGAACCCTTTTGCTACTAGTCTAGCTTTAAATCTAACAGAGTCGGATTCATTCTTGACTTTATAGAGCCATTTACAAGAAACAATTGAACAACCTTTCGGTCTAGGCACTAAAGTCCAAGTATCATTACCATGCAACGAATTCATCTCATCATTCATAGCATCAATCCACTCATTCTTATTAGCAAAATTTAAAGCTTCATTATAGGTTTTAGGCTCACTATTATCAATAGATTCAAACACACTAAACACAAATGAAGTCATATTAAAATCATGAAAATGGGCGGGTTGCCTAGATATGCGTCTAGGTCTATCACAACTAAGTTGATAGTCATTCAAAGCAGGCAACTCATTATGATCATTTTCAACATCTTCATTTTCAATATCAACATTTTGCTCATTCACATCAATAGGATTATCAACAGGAGGAGTCTCATTTTCAGTTTGTGCAACAGGCTCATTCACAATAGCAGGAATAGGCACATAAGAGTGCTCCACTGCATTTGGAGCAAGGGGAGGGGGAGGGACATTATTCAAGCAAGGAAATTCAGTTTCATTAAACACAACATCACGACTAATGATCACTTTGAAACCCGGTTCCTCCCTTTCCCATAATCTATACCCTTGACACCCTCCGGTATCCCAAGAAAATGCACCTCACGGTCCGAGGTTCAAGTTTATCATTTTTCTATGGGCATACGCAGACAACCAAAAATCCTCAAACTAGCATAATCAACGTGTTTTTCGAAAAACGGCTTCAGACACCTACCATTTAAGGGGACAGAGGGCGACCTATTTATAATATAGGCGGTCATTCGCCTCACCCCAAAAACGTTTGGACAAACCGAAGTAGCAAGCATGGTTCTAACTCTTTCTAAGAGAGTTCTATTCATACGTTCAAGAACACCATTTTGTTGCGGTGTATAAAGCACGATCTTATGCCTTTTAATCCCATTAATAAGACAAAAGTTATCAAACTCATGATTGCAAAATTCAAGTCCATTATCATCCTAAGCACTTTAATTTTTCTACCGTTTGATTTTCAATCATGACTTTCCAATTTTTGAAATTATCAAAAACATCGATTTATTTTTCAATAAAAACACCCATGTTTTTTCGAAAAGTCATCAATTATAGATAAAAATATCTATTACCACCTTGAGTGGCCTCACTAGCAGGACCCCACACATCAGCAGGTATATACTCAAGTATTCTTTTAGTCAAACAATGATTAGGATTAGGGGGATTGAGAAAAGATACTCTATGTTGCTTACCCATCACACATGAGTCACAAAAGGCATACCAAAAATTTTATCTTTACCAAAAACGCCATTTTTATTTAAAATGTCCAAACCTTTATTACTCATGTGTCCAAGCCTTTTATGCCACAAATCGTTTTATCAACTTTAACAACATTAGCATAATCGGACATTGGTTCAAGAAGGCAAACATACAAGTTTCCAATCTTTTCACTTTGAAAATCACAAGAGACCCCTTCAAGATTTTCATGCACCTACTACCCCATTTCCCTTCTAATCCATCATTTTCCAAAGATGCACAAGATATGAGATTGTTAGCTAAATCAGGCACATGTCGCACATCTTTCAACGTTAAGCAAAAACCAGACTCAAACTTGAGACAAATATCTCCAATACCAAAGAATTTGACACTTTTTATTATTAGCTAAAAAACCGAGCCAATTTTCATATCACTATATGTATGAAACATGTTTTTATCGTGTGTCATGTGAAAATTGCATGCGAATCTAACAACCATTCATTTTTCACATAATGAACATAATTCACCACGGTTTCAAGAACCATAAAAACGAAGGCTCATTTTCACCGAAGCTAAATTATAGTCAATTTGCAAGTCTTGATTCTTCTTTTAGGATTAGGACACTCTTTACGAAAATGTCCCGCCTCACAGCTTGTAACATTTTGTTACTTTTACCGATTCTAGACTTACTTCTTTTCCTCTCATTATTCTTACTAGATTCGGTCTTATCATGTTGCTTATTCGATTATTATTCCTTTGAGTCGATCGTCCTCTCACCATATTAACCTCACCAACAGTTGATTTTCCCTTATTAACTCTTAATTCCAATTCTTTGCTTTTAAGCCCGTTAATCACAGTATCAAGCACAATATCATTCCTTCCATACTTAATAGCAGATCTAACATCAGCATAAGAATCGGTATAGCATTCAAGAGCACAATAGGAGTATATTCATCAATATTCTTATCACCAGTTTGCTTAATATCTTGCACAAGTTTAGTAAACCGATCAATGTTATCATCCATTTCTTTGTTCAAGTCTAATTTAAACTGAAAAAACTTCTCAAGTAAATACATCTTACTAGGTAATGATGTTTCAACATATATTTCTTCCAGTTTATCCCAAAGAGCTTTAGCACTATCAAGTTTACCAACTTTTCTAAGAACAGAGGCAGATAAGTTCAAAATAATCGAAGAATAAGCACATTCATCCATTTCAACCCTTAATTCTTGTTTATCAGATTCAGCATATTGTTTAGTTATAACTTTGAAAACTTTTTCTTTAATTAAAACGCCTTTCATTTTTTGTTGCCAAATCAAAAAATCACCTTTGCCATTAAATGGCTCCATCATATAAGCATTCATATTAGCAGTCATACAAAACAATGAAATTTCAATTCTCCCAAAAACATACAAATAATTAAACGAAACAAGTATCAAGGCACCAAAACACAACCGAATAAGACAAAAAAAATGCGAATTTTTTCTTACCCAAGAAACCTTGTACTAGGTTTCTTATTTACCGTTCGCGAATCAACCGAGCTCTGATACCACTGTTGAGCGGACTTACCACTCCGTAGCCAAGACCCGCGAACAATGCAAAAGAAAAATATAATACAGATTAGTAACAATTCAAGAAGCAATACTAAAAAAATAGAAAACCTGAAAGTAATAAACTGGGAGAAATAATGAGAGTCGAATTTAGAGTATTTCGGCTCAGGCCCAAGTATCCGTTTAAACCGAAATTCAGCCACAATCCAAGGTCACTTATCCAAGAGTTTACATGAAACAGAGGCAACAAGCAGCTTTACCACACAGTTGCCAATGCCCCAAATTCCCCCTAAACAACCAACTCCGAATAGCCAAAACAAAGAAACCAACACCCACACCCAACTCTAGCCATGCCTAGCAACACACACACACACACAATCTGTACTCACAAAATGTCACACACAAAGAATCAAATCACGCTTAATTTGAGTGATAGAGAACCCTAACAGATAACCCCAATCTGTTTGAAACACCCAATTAGTACAAGCTAATACAGTAAACACTCTCTACAAACTCCCTACAAGCCCAGAATAGATACCCAAACAACCGTGTGTGAATTAGAGAAGAAGCACTCGTGTGTATGCTATATGTGTTGCGGCGCAGAAGGGGGGTTTATATAGCGGGACGAAGAAGAGATAAGGAGAAGCTTACCCGATAGCCTTCAACAACCATGGTGCAAGCGGCGAAATCGCGGAGAAGAACGAAGGAGAGATCGCAAAGAGATCAAGTCAATCGTCTCTCTCTAGCTGCTAACGACTTAGGCTGGAAAAAGGGGGGAGTAATTTTACTTTGGGCCAAATACATGGGTCACAAAAAATAGGGCAAGATGGGCTGCTCTTTTGGGTCAAAGCCCAAGTAAAATAACAACACCACCCAATTCCCAACCCTCAAATGCACAGTTCGGCCTTCAAACAAGCCCACAACAACACCTCTACCTCCGCTGGAAAAGAAGAATTACAATTAATATTTACTACTCTCTCGGTCCTAAATTATTGTCTTCTTTTCCTTTTTGATTCATCCTAAAATAATTATCTTATTTGAAAATTTTTCTTTTTAAAATATCACTTTTACTATTTTACTCTTACATTTTTCTCTACTTTAATTATGGAACACATACAGTATTAAAGAAAATTACACATTATACTAATATTAATAATTAAATAAATTATTTTTTCTTAATCCGTGTGCCGGATCAAGCAAGACGATAAAAGGAATGGAAAGAGTATTACAATTACAAGGCGTGCTTGATTCCAAGTTTAGGGGTTTGCTCAAGTTTCACATGATTGTTCTCCATGAACTCCTTCGCCAAAATGAATGCCTCCCCCCTGTCCCTTTTGGTTCCCTTTCTCTCTCTCTATTACTCTCTGTAGTAATTTTTACATTCGTGAATATGCTTGTCCAATCACAAACCATATAATCTATACAATAATTAGGTCTATTGCTTCCTGCATAACTTGAATCTTTTATACGTTGGAAATTGGATGAAAAAAATGGTGACCACCAATCTGTGACCAAATTTTAATTAACGTTCCATTTAATGAAAAATAGAAACAAGTTGCGAAATTGAAATTTATATTTCGAGTAGATAAAGTTAGTGTATTTATTTTTCTCAAAATTAATTTCGGTGAATAAGAAATTAATGTTTTATGTGAACAACTTGTCATTGTAGTTGAAGAGTAAATGACAATATGAAAAGTCATATCCTACATTGAAAAACTTAGGTGAGATAGAGCACTTTATTAAGTGATCCACTTTAAAAAGAGCAATCATGTGGTCTCCTCCAAGGTGCTACCTCTTGGTGTCTCATGTGTTAGCCGAGAAGCTACGTTATCTGAGCCTGAGGGCATAGGTCTCCTAGGTCGCATTGGGTGTTTTAGAGACGCACTTTGCGTTGGATTCACTCTCCTGCACACCGAATCGGTGCAACCTCTTGGTGTCTCCTGTGTTAGCCGAGAAGATACGTTATCGAGCCTGGCGCGTAGGTCGCCTAGGTCGCATTGGGTGTTTTGCGTTGGATCCACTCTCCGCACACCGAATCGATGCAACCTCTTTGTGTCTCTGTGTTAGTCGAGCGAACTTTACCTCACCGAATCGGTGCGTACGGGAGGTTGGCCCATGATCGAGTGCAATTTGACAATCCAAATTCACCCGAACCAACTTGTGGTTCTTGCTTTTTATTCTCGCTTTGGTTTCATTAATTTTCTCCTTATTTCTTTTTAATATGCAATTAAATTATAACAAAATTTCAAAAATATTACAAATCATAAAACCATCCATCTATCTAAAGAGTTTATGAAAATCCAAACCCTAATGGGTGTTTATTAGGAATGTCTCCATCAACATATATATACTTGGCATGCAGATGCATAATCCTAGTTTCTGTCAATTAATTTGTCGTGTTACAAATACAATTGACAAATTAAGATAAAAAAATAATTAATGTTCCAAATTTCCCACCATTTTGTGTTGATCATTTACTTTTTGATGAAGACTAGTGGACCATGGACGTGGAACACATAAGCAAAGAGCCAATTTCCATGTCCATGGAGGGAGGTGTCATCAATGGAAATGGTCCCCTATTTGGAAAACCTCAATGGCTAGATTGTCTACCAAATGGTATGATCTCAACCTTTTTTTTCTCCATTATCGTACTATGTGAAGGTGATGTATCTGACTTGAAAGGGATTCACCGTAGGTCCCATTAGACAGCTCAACTGTTGCAATGAAAAGGTCCCACACAACTAGATTAGTTGAACTTGTACCAAAATGGCAGTCTCGTTTAAGTTCAATTATTCTAAATAAGTGATAGTAGTATTTTTTTCTTATCAATCTCTTTAATGAAAGCGGTAAATAAGGACAGTTTAAAATATATACAAATATTTTTAAAATTCTATAACGATACTTATTTTGAGACAAAAAAAACTTTGTAAAAATAACACTTATTTTAGGACTGATATAATATTAATCTTTTTTATGCAATATTTCTCAATGTAAATTGTCACTTATCCCTTTTATATACATGGTAATTACACAATAGTGTACTGAAAAAGATTGTGTGAAAAAGTAATGCAGAAGAGGACGAAGTCCAAATAGATTAATGTTGCATTTATAGCAAAAATATTCATAATTCTTAACGAAATTATAATTTTTTCGTCACCAAACAAATGTTAATTATTGTTCACGTTATGTTCCTTAGATGGAGTAATGCTACATATACAGCAAATTTATTCAGAATTGCTAAGGAAAATAACAATTACCCCTCCCAAAATGATTGCCCTTATTACAAAAACAAATGCTAATTTAGAAACCAATGAGTTATTGCTCAATTGGTGCTCAATTCTCCTAACAGGTGGTGTTTAACCCTCACCAGAAACCTTTGTTATTCAAGCCTCACTAAAACCCTTTGATGTAGTATTCTAAATTCTAAATCGTTGGCAGTATTTTTCACCTTTGGTATTATAGTTGTATATATATTAGTAATTGATACTCCATCCGTTCTGATCAAAGAGTCTTTTTTTTTTTTTTGAAAGTTAACATGTTACTAATTCAAATCAAAATTTAATATACTTCAATTATGTTTTTGAAAATAAAATCCCTTTCACTAAAAACTATATTAAGAATACTATGGATTATAAATTTTATAACTTTCTAAATAAATTTATGAAAATCGTCGGTCTAACTTTAATTAAATTAACAAAAAAAAAATTTAAAAGTTGATTCTTTAGTTGGAACGTAAGGAGTAAATTTGTAAAGTGAAACTAACATTTAAGATTAAAGGTAATTCTGAGAGAGTGAAAAGTGTGACAGAATTTCATTTCCATTATTCTCACTTTATAATAGTAATAACTAATACTCCCTCCGTTCCAGGTAAAAAAATATTTTTAATTTTTTTAGATCAATTTAATCAAAGTTTGACCGATAAGTTATATAGATTTATTTATTTTTACAAAGAAATTAAAGTTGTAATCTATAGTATTTTTAAAGTAGTTTTTAATTAATAAAATTTTATTTCATATAATATAAATAAAATATATAAAATTTTAATTTAATTTAATTACATGTTAACTTTTAAAAATAAAAAATAAATTATTTACATGAAACGGATGGAGTAAGTAATAAAGATTGTACTGTAGTGTGGTCCTATAAACTAAGCTTATCTATTCACGGTTTCTATAGTTGGATTAGGGACTTAGGGTCCGGACATCTCTTTTGAGTCGAATTACTGTATCACAACCCAACTTGGTATTCACAGGCTTTTGAAAATTGCAATGTGTATGCTAAGCAATCATAGACCCAGACTGATAGCCCAAACAAAGAACTTTGCTTTTTATTGTACGAAACCAAAGCCCTTGAACACGGAATATTGGACTAGCAACGAACTTAGCTTAGAATTAGAATTGAAATTGGAATTGGAATTGGAAATACTATTTGATTGAATAATTGCGGGCCGGTCTATTTTTTTAAATTTTCAACCCCTTAATTCACTATAATTGTTTTCAACCACTTAAATCTATTTTAATAAATAAATTGTCTATTTATTTTAAAACTGCCCCCGTAATAACATATGATGTTTTAAGTTTTTTCGTGCATCGCAATGCAACAATTCATCACTCCAACTAGAGTTGTCAAAACAAGTTGGCGGAACGGGCTGACCCGCAACCCACCATAACCCGCCATCACGTGGGCCGGAATGGGCTAACCCGTAAAATTGGTGAATTAAGAAGGAGAAATTGCTGGCCGGTCCACTTTCTCAAACTTTTTTTCTCTCCAGTACACCATTTTTTTTTAATCGCTAAAAGGCATTTTGAAAATTTTCTTCCTAAAATACCCTCAACAACATCGTTGCTTTAGATTTGAGATTCAAATTGATGTATAAATGATTTCATGTTGTTAATATAGTCTTTCCTCATGTTTGTGTATCAATTTTCATGCATAAAACACGAATTTGATCAAATTCAAATTTTTGAGTTCATCCCCTTTTTCTTTGTTCTTGAGCTGTTTTGGCCACTTAAATCTCTGTTTTAAGCTTCGAATTTGTTTAAAACCAATCTCATATTATTATCCTAACTTAGTACTATATTTGTGCACAATTTTTCTACCAAAAAATACTATTTTTGAGCTTCAAATCAAGCTTGACGAGTGTCTGTCCAAAACAGAGGAAGATGTTCTTGGGTGATTTAATTCGCCAATTGCGGTATCTTTGGGCAACACCCCGAAAGGTAAACGAAAATCAAGTTCCCTAAAGCGCTGCGATGATCGCGATGCACCAATTGTTGCATCATGATTCTCCAATTTGCAAAAGTGGTGCATTGCGATGCAAAAGTGGTAGTGGTGCATCGCGATGCCTTGGTTGCTCATCATGATGCTTTGGTTCCCTAAAGCGCTGCGATGATCGCGATGCACCAATTGTTGCATCGCGATGCCCCATTTGGTGCATCGCGATGCCTTGGTTGCTCATCACGATGCTTTGGTTCCCTAAAGCGCTGCTGCGATGATCGCGATGCACCAATTGTTGCATCGCGATGCCTCAATTTGGTGCATCGCGATGTAAAAGTGGTGCATCGCGATGCCAAAGTGTACATCACGTAACGACCCGAACCCAGTCCGGTCCACCACGCATAGCCCACTAAGCACAGGTTAAGCGGCCCACCACAAGCCACCCAAAAGTCCATGGATAGGTTGGTGCCTAGTGGTAGTGGGTGACATCTAATAAGGCACATACAAGTCTCACATCTACCCGATGTGGGATATCACAATCTCCCCACTTGAATCATTGGCGTCTCGTCAAGACCCAAAGGAGGTCGAAGGATCGGCACCGGCGATGTGTTCCAACACATTTCCGGCGGGACCCGCTCGATACTATTTTGCAACGACGAGTCAAGCGGTCCACGCATAGCCCTTGGCCCACTAAGCACCTAGGTCAACGGCCCACCACAAGCCACCCAAAAGTCCATGGATAGGTTGATGCCTAGTGGTAGTGGGTGACATCTAATAAGGCACACACAAGTCCCACATCTACCCGATGTGGGATATCACAATCGCGATGCCAAAGTGGTGCATCACGATGCCAAAGTAGTGCATCGCGATGCTTTGGGTTACTGAAGCGCGCGTATTTTTCTTTCATTAATGGCATAATCGTCTTTCTGCGCCCAAAAATGCATTTTTTCGGTTTTTAAAAAAGGTAAGTGGACTGGAGCGATTACAAATGTTTAAAAGGGACGGCTGTAATTCACCCAATTAAGAATACCTCAACCCAACCCAACCCACCTTGGGTTTGCGAGCGGGCTAGCCCGCCTAATTTTCATATATGAGAAACCAATGGGGTATTCTTCTTCTCGGGTGTCATCCTTGCTGGTTGCCAACAACTTTATAATTGGAGACACCTCCACTCTATGCCTTCTCTATGTACACACTCCTCTCAATAACTCTCATCGCATCATTTCCCCACTCCCCTTTTCCAAGCCCTAATTTTTAATTTTTCTCAAGATTCGAGCTTGTAGTTTAAAATAACGATTCTGATCAAAACCCCAAACTCAGATCAGTAAATGTCAATCGAAGCTCCGGCGCCAAGCTATATCTGTTATCCGCTATCGATCTAGGCTTGATTCATCTAAGGCGTTGTTGTCTCCATAGCTTCCCAAAAGAAAAGATATGTGATGTTCTATAAAGGCACTCAATTGATGGCAATTAGAGAGATATGTGATGTTCTATAGTCCTTTAATATCCATTTATTTACCTTTTAAGTTCTATTTAGGTCTCTTGTCTTAAATTTATCACCACCCTTCAGTGTATTTTTCCCTTAGATCTAAATATGTCTATCATGAGTCATGACGAGAAGGTTGAAAGAGGGGGAGTTTTCTTACGCAAAGGTATATATATATATATATATATATATATATATATATAATAATAATAATAATAATAATAATAAATTTAGCGAGGTAGCCGGCCTTGCCTCAGCCCGTGACAAGCGCGGGCTCAGCCCGCTAGACCCGCCTCCAAACGGTCTCATATTTCATCAACCCAACCTGCCTATTTTAGATGGCGGGGCGGATTGGCCCGGCGGTCCTAGCCCATTTTGACAGCTCTATCTCCAACCACCTCCTTCACTTTCTAAGAAACTCAATTCATCTCTCTAACAAAAGGGATCTATCAGGAATGAAGAACCATGAGGAGGAGACAATGCTTGGCACTGCTTAGCCCCTCAAGAAAGCGTTGTTAAGCATTCCGACCAAGGCCTTCCTCTTAAAGCTTTTTTTTATTTCTGTCTTCGTGCAACCATCTTTGATCTCTTCCTTTCTTATAGAAAAGAGATATCCAGACGGGGTCTTCTACAGATGGCCAACTTGTTGAGGAAAAGCTGCCCTCTAGCTTTACAACCCACTCTTTCTGCACAGACGAGGTAGGCCCCTGAGACTGGTGTTTCTTCTTTTTCTTCTGGGTGGTTGATTTTGTTGATGCACAAATTTGTACGCGATGCATCAATTTTGTGCATCGCGATGCATAGCGTGTTGTTCTGTGTTTTTTAAGGGCATAGATGACATTTAGCAACAAAAGTGTCATTTTTTGATTTAAAACAATCATAGTAGACTTTAGCAGTTGAAAATTGTCTAAAAGGTACCGGCCCAAATTTTACCCCAATTTGAATTTCGTGGAGCTCTAATTGTCCATCTAATTTCAATTCTAAAGTTTTGCATTAAGTACCCAAACATAACTTTATGTCAACCACCTTTACCCCTTATTTATGTAACAAGATATCTTGACTTCTTCATATTCTCATGGAAGTCATAAAGAAGAAGAAAAGAAGGATCTTTCTAATATGATAGGAAGTAGGAAAATAAAAGATATATGAACAAAATCAAAAACTGAAAAATAGATAGCCATAATAATGAAAGTAATAGTAGGCCTAGTTTCTTCAACTTACTAAGTAGAAAAAAAACATAATCGAGAAAATAAATAGAAAAAGGGGTGACATATTTTTTCTTCAAGTTTTCTCTTTGAAGAAAATGAATGAGAATAATGGATAATAGACAATTAATTTTTTTAGTGCTGACAAATAAATAAAATTTATTTTGAAAGGTAATAAAAGCAAAAAAAAAAAAAAAAGAAGATAAAGGAAAATAAAAAAAGTGGTTGACTTACATCATTATAAACAAGGCAAGTATTTGAAGAGCATTTGTGTCATTACAATAATTATAATAATTAATTGTAAATTAATGTAGTGAATAAGTAAAATTAGTACTACCTTCATCCCAAAATAATTATCGTTTTAACAATTTGTTTCTTACCAACCCTTTTTAATGAGAGTTTAAGGGCAATTTTGGTAAAATATAGATAAATATTTTTTAAAATCATATAACGATAATTATTTTAGGACAAAAATTTTGCCAAAATAACAATTATTTTGAGACGGAGGTAGACTCTCACTAAATTTTATCACCAAGCATTAACACCTAAAAAATTTCAAGTAATTTTGTATTCATTTTTTTTTATTTCTGATGATTCGTCCTTTAACATTCCTAAAGAACAATTTGACCTCTTTCAGGATTGAAGTTGGTTTTGTCGATAACACAAGCTTAAAAAAGAATTTAACCTGAAATTGGTTTTGTCGATAACACAAGCAGAGTTTTATGGATAATAAAAACTAGTAAGTGGTATTTTATTTAATTAAAATAAATTTTATCAATAATTAGTTGTTCTGTTTTAATTAAAATAAATTTTGTCATTACCAGCTGGTAAGTAGTTCTAATTTAATTAGAACAAGTTAGTTCTATCGATAACACAAGATGTGGTTTGTAGAGAACACAAAGCTCGATAACACACGATTGTTCTAATTTAACTAAAATAAATACTCCCTCAATTTCTAAATTATTGTCTTGTCCCAAAATAATTATCTTGTTTAAAAAATTTTCTTAACATAGACATTAAAGAAAATTACATATTATAGCAATACTAATAATTAAATTAATTTTTTTAATCCGTATATCAGGTCAATCAAGACAATAATTAAAAAATGAAGTATCTAAGTTCAATTTAATCAAGATAATAATTAAGAGATGGAGTATCTAAGTTTAATTTAATCAACAACACAAATCTCTGAGTTCAATTTAAATTGAGTCAATAACACAAATCTCGAGTTCAATTTCGAGCCCGTTTGGTCGGCGTTTTGCCAAAGCAGAGGATAAACGCAACTTATTTACAAAAATGTGTTTCAATGCGGAGAAAATGCGGCGTTTTCAAAGCAACTGCATTTTAAAACGCTGAAATTTCAAATTTTTCCCAAAACGAGTTTTAAAACGCTCCTAGGAAAAAAAACTGCGTATTGAAGAGATATCCCAAACGTATTTATAAGGAAAGACCTCCATTTTTAAAATCTGCATTTTTAAAATGCTACATTTTAAAACATTGCATTTTGTATACCAAACGGGCTCGAACGTCGATAACACAAACGGGTAGATAACACAAACAGGAAGGGAAGACTTGAAATGAACTACATATTTGATTTGATTAAAAGTAATCCTAGAAAAGAAAAAAAATCGAAATTATTTCCATCTATATCTCTTCATCAGAATACAAAAAGGTCTTTGAAGATCCAAAAAAAAAAAAACAAATGAAAAGGGCTAAAACAAAAGAGCAGCGCTATTAACACCACCCTTTTTTATTAATACACTCTCAAAATAAATTATAAAAATACTATGTTGGGCCCTAAACCAAGTCCACTAAGTTAATTAATAAGTTTGAGCCTAATTAAATATTTAGTAGTTTATTATAGTTGAATAAATGTGAATCCTTATTATAAAAGGATTAGTATTAATTAGACAATCCTTTAGAGGATAGTATTTATTTAACCCAATCCTTGTTAGATATGAATTAGCCTAGTTGAGATACTATAAATATGTATTGATATTGAAGCTAATTAATAAGAGAGTAGTAAAATATTCAGCCCCAATATACTTTGTGTTCTCTCTCGTTATTGCTCAAAGTCGAGATACTACGGCATACCAAGGCAGCGTCACAGCAGGCAACATCACGGCAGATTACATGCATGCCTTAAAGCTTTGTCTTGATTAAAATAAGCTCTTCATCTTTGAATTCTCTTTGGATTGTTCTGTACAATACTAATTTATATTAGTATTGATTCTTTCGTTAACTCAACATTTGGTATCGAGCAAGGTTAGTTTGTGATCAAGATGGTTTGTAGCAAAGTTTATATGGGTCCCAAGTTTGATGGAAAAATTAATTTTCCGATTGGAGATGTCGATGTATAATTTTTGGTTGCTTGTGATTTGGAAAAATCGTAGATGAGGACCTTGTTGCAAATTCACCTAAAACGGAGAAAGTCAAATCAAGCACTTGATTATATTTACAATGCGGTTGAAGATAACATACGGAAAAAGATTATTAATTGCAAATCGGCATATCTTGCTTTTAATATTTTGACGAAGACGTATGGAGGCGATGATAGAGTAAAGAGAAATTATTTGCAAATTTTGACAGGGAAATTTGAAAAATTACAAATGGAGAAATCGGAGAAAGTTTCTGACTATATCTCTAGGGTGTGTGATCTTGCTTCAGATATGAAGGCAAACGGAGATGATGTTCCAGATGAAAGGATTTGTTCAAAAATCCTTCGTACGATGACGGAAGCTTTTGATGGTGCTGCCTCAATAAATTTGGCAATCAAAGATTTGAAGACGTTGACGGTGGCAGAATTAGAGTCCGCCCTTGTTAGCCATGAGTTACTATTTGGAGATCGTTCGAAGAAAACAGAAGAAGCTGCATTGCAAAGCCAAGTGAATTTGAAAAATACGAATGACGGATCGAAAGAAAGTGTTGGATCAAGTCATGGAGGCCAAAACCATGGTGGTAGAGGTCAAGGATACAACAATAGAGGTCGTGGCTACAATAATAGAGGTGGTCGTGGTTATAATAATGGAGGTGGTCGTGGTTACAACAACAATGGTGGTCGTGGCTACATTGGTGGAGGTCGCAGTTACAACAATGGTGGTAATCGTGGCTACAATAATGGTGGTGGTCGTAATTACAACAATCGAGGCAGAGGCAATTACAACTCAAGTGGTGGACAAGGAGGTAATAATTGGAATCATGGAGGTAACAATACTAATTGTTGTTATAATTGTGGAAAACCTGGTCATAAAATTGCCGATTGTAGATATAGAAGGGAGAATAATGGAAATCATCATGCGAATAATTTTGCTGAAAATAATTTTGAAAATTCAGAAACTTTGCTCTTAGTTAGTAATTGTGAGAATTTAAAAGACAAAAATATATGGTTTTTGGATCTTGGGTGTAGTAATCATATGTGTGGGAGCAAAGATCTATTTTCGAATTGGATGAATCCGTTAGATCGAAGTGAAATTTGGCAATAATGCAACTATTCGGTGATGGGGAAAGGCAAGATCTCAATTTCGTTGAAAGATGGTTCTCAAAATTCTATCTCGATGTTTTCTACGTTCCAAGTCTTGAAAAATTTATTAAGTATGGGGCAGCTTTCGAAAAGGGTTATGATATGAGAATTTTTAACGGAGTTTGTAGTATTGGTGATAGTCAGAGAGGACTAATAGCAAAGGTAAATATGACTCATAATCGTTTATTTCCATTAAAGTTGAATTGTGGAAATTTATCTTGCTTTAGTTCTGTGATTCATGATGATAATTGGTTGTGGCACATGCGGTTTGGGCATATTAATTTTGGAAGTCTTAACTTTCTTTCTCGTAAAAAGATGGTTGAAGGATTGCCCGCAATTGATGTACCTAAAGGTGTTTGTGAAACGTGTGTTTTGGGCAAGAAACATAGAGATGCTTTTCCTACGGTAAATCTTGGAGAGCAAAGAGACCGTTGGAGTTGATTCATTCCGATCGTGCTCGTTGAGGTTGCTTCTAATGGCGGTTGCGGTATTTTATCACCTTTATTGATGATTTTAGTAGGAAAGCATGGGTATATATTTTGAAAGAAAAATCGAGGCTTGTGATATGTTTAAAAGTTTAAATATTTTGTGGAGAAGCAAAGTGGGCATAAAATTAAAACTTTGAGAACGGATAGGGAACAGTATCTTGTTTGTGATGATTTTCTTGAGAAGCATGGCATTGAGCATCGTTAAGCGCTAGATATACTCGCAATGAGAATGGTGTAGCGAGAGAGAAAAATAGAACTGTTATGGATATGGTTAGGTGTATGTTGAATTTCAAAAAATGCCTAAGAGTTTTTGGGCGAAGCGGTTGCATGTGCAATTTATGTTTTGAATAGGTGCTCAACAAGAAGTGTTCGTGATAGAACTCGGAGGAGGCATGGAGTGGTCGAAGACCTTTTATTGGATATCTAAGGGTGTTTGGTTGTATTGCTTATGCTCATGTGCACGATCATTTGAGAAAGAAACTTGATGATAAAAGTGAAAAGTGTATTTTTATTGGTTATAGTGATGTGTCAAAAGCTTATAAATTATTCAACCCTGTGACAAATAAAGTTGTTGTTAGTAGAGATGTGACTTTTGATGAGGTTGGTGTTTGGGATTGGTCTTCTAAAGGGAAGGAAAAATCAAGTTTTATTCTTGCTCAAAATGAAGATGTTAATGCTCAAGATGATGTTCCAACTCCTACAAGAAGAAGAAAGTTCAAGGCGTCCCAGACAGCGTAACTTACCGGCTAGGTTGCAAGACTATGTTGTGGGTAGTGATAATGATCCCACCGATGAAGAATTGGTGAATTTTGCTTTATTTGCGGATTGTGATCCTGTTGATTTTGATGAAGCATCTTGTGAAGATCATTGGATTCAAGCAATGGATGATGAGATTCATGCAATTGAGAAGAATAATACATGGGAGCTTACTACTTTGCCAAGTGGTAAGAAGGCAATTGGTGTCAAGTGGGTTTACAAGACAAAGTACAAGCCAAGTGGTGAAGTTGATCGTTACAAGGCAAGGTTAGTAGCAAAAGGTTACAAGCAAAAGCCGGTATTGATTATTTTGAAGTATTTGCACCGGTTGCTAGACTTGATCTTGTTCGTATGATTATTTCTCTTGCTGCACAAAATAGTTGGAAAATTCATCAAATGGATGTTAAGTCTGCTTTCTTGAATGGTGTTCTTGAGGAGGAAGTGTATGTTGAGCAACCTGCAGGGTATGTGAAAAAGGGCAATGAAGATAAAGTTTACAAGTTGAAAAGGGCTTTGTATGGTTTGAAGCAAGCTCCTAGAGCTTGGTATACTCGCATTGATTCTTATTTTATGGAGCATGGTTTTCAGAGATGTCCGTATGAGCATACTTTATATGTTAAATCATTGGATAATGATATTCTTATTGTTTGCTTGTATGTTGATGATTTGATTTTTACCGGCAATAACCCGAGGTTGGTGGCACAATTTAGGGAGGCTATGATAAATCAATTCGAGATGACAGATATGGGGCTTATGTCTTATTTTCTTGGAATTGAAGTTGCTCAAGTAAATGGTGGAATTTTTATTTCGCAGAAAAAGTATGCTAATGATATTTTGAAAAAATTTAAGATGGATAATGCTAAGCCTATTTTGACTCCACTTGAGGAGAGGTTGAAATTAGTGAGAGATGGTAATGGTGATTTTGTTGATCCTACTTATTTTAAAAGATTGGTTGGGAGTTTGAGATATTTAACTTCAACTAGGCCAGATATTGTTTATGGTGTTGGGTGATTAGTAGGTTTATGGAGACTCCACGTCAATCTCACTTACAGGCTGCAAAGAGGATTTTGCGATATATCCGAGGTACGTGTAGTGATGGAATTTTTTACTCGAGTTCTAATGATGTGGAGCTTGTTGGTTATACAGATAGTGATTGGGCCGGTGATATTGAGAATCGAAAAAGTACTTCAGGTTATGCGTTTCATCTTGGTTCGGTGTATTTTCGTGGTCTTCAAAGAAACAACAAGTCGTTGCTCTTTCTAGCGAGAATACGGCGGCGAGTAGTGCTACTCAAGCAGTGTGGTTGCGTAGATTGCTAAATGTTCTACATTTCAAGCAAGATGGTCCAACGAAAATTTTGTGTGATAGCAAGTCAGCAATTGCATTGTCAAAGAATCCAGTTTTTCATGGTCGAAGCAAGCATATCGACATCAAGTTTCACTTCATTCGTGATTTGGTTCGAGAGAAAGAGATCGTTGTTGAGTATTGTCAAACTGAAGATCAAGTTGCAGATATTTTTACGAAGCCATTGAAGACCGAACCATTTTTGAAGTTGAAGAATATGTTGGGCATAATCAAGTTTGAAGATCTTGGTTTAAGGGAGGCAATGTTGGGCCCTAAACCAAGTCCACTAAGTTAATTAATAAGTTTGAGCCTAATTAAATATTTAGTAGTTTATTATAGTTGAATAAATGTGAATCCTTATTATAAAAGGATTAGTATTAATTAGACAATCCTTTAGAGGATAGTATTTATTTAACCCAATCCTTGTTAGATATGAATTAGCCTAGTTGAGATACTATAAATATGTATTGATATTGAAGCTAATTAATAAGAGAGTAGTAAAATATTCAGCCCCAATATACTTTGTGTTCTCTCTCGTTATTGCTCAAAGTCGAGATACTACGGCATACCAAGGCAGCGTCACAGCAGGCAACATCACGGCAGATTACATGCATGCCTTAAAGCTTTGTCTTGATTAAAATAAGCTCTTCATCTTTGAATTCTCTTTGGATTGTTACTGTACAATACTAATTTATATTAGTATTGATTCTTTGGTTAACTCAACATACTATTATTTTATTAAACATAAATACCATTTTCCTACTAAATACATCTACCCTTATATTACAACACCAACTAAACTTCTAAATACACCATTTACCTTTGTTTTTCCTCTCTTCTTCTTCCCCACCCCTTCCCTTTCTCTCTCCAAAACCCCTCTCGGCAACCCCCCGGCAACCCATTAAATCTCCCTTTCCTTCTTTCAAATTGATCCGTTCTTCCCCCAATTTTTTTCCTTTCTTTCTTCTTCCCTCCCTCTCCCTTCTCTCCTTCTTTCCCTCTACCTACCCCTTGAAAAATTTCCGCCGATTTTTATTCGATCGAACTACCGAACAATCGGGGTTGTTCAATTGGCATTTTTCGAACATCACCCGATTTCGGTTGGCATTTTCCAAACATCACAGTGATGTTTGGAAAATGTCAACCAACCCCGATTGTTCGGTAATTCAATTCGAACAAAAATTGCCGGCAAATTTTTTTTCAAGGGCTTCAAAGAGGAGGGTGGAGAAGAAAAAAGAGAGGGAAAAAGGGAGAATGAGAGAGATGAGGGGGTGTTTCAGCCATGTCATGTGTGTGTGGTGAGGTTAGGTTTAGAATGAAGAAAAAAAAAAAAAGGGAATGAGGGAAAGAGTGGAGGCTGCTGGAAGGGGAGAGGAAGGGAAGAAGAAGGAAGGAAGGAAGGAAGGAAGGAAGGGAGGGAGGGAAAGGGAAGGGGCGGGCTGTCTATTGGGGTGGTAGGGAGTTGGATGGATTAGGTTTAGAGAAATGAAATATTTTGAAAAGGGTAAAATAAGAAATGTTGGGTGGTGTATTTAAAAATTAAGTTAATTTAAAATTAGTAGAGGGGATGTATTAAGAGAAGTGATGTATTAATAGAAAAAAGAGGAGTTAATAGTAATGCCCTAAAAAAAAGTACTAATTAGTCAGTTCTTGACTTATGTTTTCCTTTTCCAGCTTTGACACATGATTTCACAAACTGCTTCAGACCCTTCTTACTCTTCTTCTCCGGCGTCTTCTCCGCCTCCTCCCTCTCCTTCTCCACCTCCAATTCCTTCTCCAACTGCAAACACAGCTTCAACACTCTGTCTTCCACGTCTACCAGCCTCTCAATGAGCGTCCCCTTAAGCTCCGTCTCCATAATCACGTCGTCTATCGGCCGACAGTGCTTCTCCAAGCTCCGCGAGAGAAATCCACCGAAGAAGGATGTCCGTCGCTGTTGAGCGTCCCACTAGAAGGCGTAGACGCACACGAGCTCTTCGGCGATGTTCTGTTGTTGTAATTACTCCTTCCTCTTATCTCTTCCAACTGCCTCATGATGTTGTCGAGACGGTCAAGTCTAGGCAACATCGGTTCTTCCATCACTGCTGTAGCCGCCGCTGCCATTGATTCTGTTCGCCGGGATATCGATAATGTTTCTTCGCCCAAAATTTTTTTTTTGACTCTCTGTTGCGGGTTGTGTATGAAATTGGTAGGAAAATTATTGGTCGGGGTCGGGTGGTAATTATAGGAGGGTGGTGGCGGCGGTGTGGTGTTACTGGAGGACGACACGTGTGAGAACGGGGGCAGCTGTCGGAGGATTCTGTGTTCCACGTAATCAACTGACGTGTTTTCGGTTTTCTTTGTTTGGATATGTGAAATGTTCTATGCAAATCTAAGGGATAGGTTATGGATTTACCCCGTTGGGATCGGCTTCTTAAGTTTATCCGTTTGTCTAGAAACTTAAAGTAGCAAAGTTAAGTAAAAATATTTTGAGTAATAAAATAAATAATTGAAAGTAAATGGATAGTAAAGTTAAGTAAAAGATATATGAGTAGTAAAATAAGTTTGGATAACTTACCCAAGAAAATAGGACATTTTCATGGTCGCCCATCTATTTGGCAACACATTATCCCATTTTTGGTCTTTTTTTAACTTAAAAAATGTTTTTTTTTGTTTAATTGTATTAAAATATATATTTTTCTCTATAAATAGAGACTTAGTTTGCTTTATTTTGACATTAAATTATTGTTTTACAAAATTTTCAAGTTTTTCTCTATTTTCATATAAAGATATTAAATTAAATTGAGATAAATATGGTGAGGTATGTAAAGTTATTGGAGTTTATGTCATTGTACATGCTTCAGATCTTCTGTATCACTCTCTGTGTTCTTCTTTGTATCACCAAGCTAAATTAAAACATGGACCTATGGATCATATATTTCAATGGCTTGAAATCTTCTATGCTAGACTATCTGTCATATTGAATCTTAGCCCTATACATGTCATATAAAAAGAAGGTCGAGTAAAATAATAAGGACAAGTGTAGGGCTAACACTCAATAAAATAGGGAGTGTGATGTGAGATGGAATAGAATATTTAAATTCTATTTTAATTTGTTTGGTGGTACAGGAGGAGCAAATAGAGTGGTAAAGAGGATATGGAGTCGTGATACCTATTTGTCTATGGAGCTAGCTAATTTACACGTGGATCCATTGGAATTTTATATTTCTTCCATATGACAAAAATACACATATTTTGGTGTTGCCAACGGAACTACATTGTTTATAAAGTAAATAAAGTGACTAACGTGAATATAAAATTAAGCTACAGTGATGAAATTAATTAAATATAGGCTTAAATCGCAATTTGGTCACACTACTTTGACAGAAAATTCATTATGCTCACTCTACAATTTTTTTTCTCAATTTCATCAGTATACTTGGTATGTTGAGTCAATAGCTCACCTTGCTTGACTTCCGTTAATTTTGTTGGATGAAAGGTTGCGAAAAGACCAAAATGTCCTTTACCTTTTAAGTAAGTTAATTTACAATACTTATATTTTATATACGTAAAAATTTACAATACTTAATGATTGATCTAATTTATTCTTTCTCTCACTCTCACTTACACACACACACACACACACAAAAGAATACAAGAAAATTCTTTTCACCCCCACAATTAATGTCCACCCAGTTCATCCCTCTCTCTCTCTCCCCAATCACCTCATCGATCCATCCACCGCTTCATCTCTCTTGTTGTTTCAAATCAATGATCTTAGATCCAACAACAACAAATCTCATTAACCACAACCCAACCTCTCCTCCTATCAATCACAGCCTAGTGCCAATTTCTCCTTCATATGACGAAGTTCGAAAAACCATGAAAATCGCCGGCTCAAATGATGACGTTCTTGGACTTGCCTTCACTCTGCAATACGACATAGAAAAGGTACAATCGCCTAACCCAATTGAGATTCGTCCGCTCGGAAAACTATGAAAATCGCACCGACGAATCTAGATCTAAACTTTCAAAAGAAAATAGGTTATTCTTAATCTCAATTTGCAAACCCTTTCTTCAACCACTCTGGGTTATGATTTAAATGCTTCCCAAGATGGTGGCAGCTTTGAGGAGGTGATGGTGGTGAAGGCTTTAATTTGGTTTGACTGGGTGGTGGTATTGGTGGTTGGTGGTGGGTGGTGGTTATGAAGTTTGGAAGTGGGTGATGTTAGTGGTGTTCCTGGTGGGGGTAGTTGTGGAGTTTGGTTAGGAATTGATCGAGATTACTCTTTCAATCCTAATTACCTACTTCTGCCGGAGTAGCTCATTCTTTTAGATCAAACTGATGAGTATTATTAATAGACTTTGCCGGAGTAGCTCATTCTTTTAGATCAAACTGATGAGTGTTATTAATAGACTTTTCCTTGCTTAATCGTAGGAAGAGAAAAGAGAAAGAGGTGGATTGCTAAGTGGGTGATGTTGGTGGTGGTCTTAGTGGGCGTGGTTGTGGAGTTCGGAAGTAGGTGGTGGGTGGTTATGGAGTTTGGAGGTGGGTAAATGGGAAGAGAGCTTCGTCTTTCTCTCTCTCTCATAGACACACGACATTGAGTTTGTTTTTTTTTTTTTGTATACAAGAGAAGGGTGTTTTCGGATTTTTATAAAAGTTTAAAGTTTTTCATCCAAATAACTTGACGGAATGATGAACGTGAAATTTTTGTCAAGTATAGTGATGAAATTGGGAAAAAAGAAAGTAGGGTTATCTTAATGCATTTTCTGCTAAAGTAGGGTGATCAAATAACGATTTAAGCCTTAAATATATAGTAGCGTGAACTTAATAAATATAAGCTTAAAGTATGATGATAAATTTGTTATTTAAACCTAAAAAGAATTAGATTTTACACAATTATTTCTTGTCTTTTATGATAGACACGAAGTTTGTGTACAAGGAGGGGTTTAATCCACTTGTCGACTCACTGGTCAATATTTTTCATGGATGGTTGATAAGTGGGTATTTTACTCATTTATTGGGTATTATTCGAGCTTAGATTTTACTAATTCTCGAGGTTTTTGTAATCTAATGTTTTGTTTTAGTGTTATTTTGTAGTTTCAGGGTTTATAGGGCCAATCATGCAAATTTGGAGGACTTTGAAGCTTATTTGAAAGTTCAGGGGGTCTTTGTGTAAATTTCAAAAAGCTGAAGGAAAAGTTTAGAAAAGTTTCCCCACAATTAGGGCGGCAGTTCCCTTGATTTTTGTCTCTTTTGGTTTTCCTTTTGTGTATTGGACTTCTTTTTCCCAAGTTATTGTATTTTAGGTAGGTATAAATATATCCCCTTTAGGCTAGGTTTAGGGACCCAGTTTTTAGAGTCGTCTTTGAGAAAAACTAAGAGAAGAAGATCGGGAAAATTCTTCCAAGATTCAAGTATTGTATTCATTACTTTTATCAATTTTAATCTTCTTTCTCATATGCTTAATTTTATATATCTTTTGAATGATATGAATTTTGTTTATTTTATTATGAACTAAATTCATAAAGCTAGGTTTTAGGGTAGCCAATTCATGAATATTTAATATTGATTCGACTAGGGTTTCAATTTGAATTATAATTGTGTGAGTGTAATTTCTTGTTCTTAATGCTTTGAAAGGTTGGCCACCTTTTAATTGATTTAAATCATGTGGATGAGACCGAGAGGAGATTTCATGTGATGGAACATGGGAATTTACAGTGGATCTAAATCCATGCTAGAGATAGATGGGTTGATACACGCAATTAGCTATAGATCGTCTCGAAAGCTAAGAGGATTTCACAAACCCTAATGCTTTGTTTTCTTTCTAAATCTACCTAGAGATACGTAGGTTGTCAGTTAACAATAGAATTGATATTGCTCAAGAGAGAATATTGATTAGATTAGAAAATTCCGTTGTCGCACATAAATAATCAGTTGATACCTGAAGTCGTTGATTTATTACTTGGAAGTGAATTGGTGAACCTAGACCTAGCGTTTTTCTCTCATTGATATCTCTAAATTCTGTGATTACTTTTACTTGCTTTCTTTAGTTTTAAATCACATCTCAAGATAATTGTTCGTCTAGATTAAAGTGAAAAATAATTGATTTTGATATTTGTTGCCAATCCCTTGGGTTCGATAATCCGTAATTTACTTACACTTATTACTTGATCTAGTGCACTTGCTAGTATTCGATTTTGACCACATCAATGGTGCAAAATAGAAGTTGGATGGAAAGTTTAGCACAGAAATGATAGTTCTTGTCCCTTTGAATTTATATATAGATCCTAGGGGTAGGTGAAGTAATTAATCCTCCAAACTGCAAGAGGATTTTAGTCCCAAGACTTTTGATATCAAAAGTTGAGAATGGCATTGCGCATTATAAGCTTGATTTATTTTCAACATCAAGATCTTAAGTAAGTCGCTAACAATTTAAATGCTTAACCAAGACTAAAAACTCATAAATAGATTGATCACGCCAAAAAATGTTGGTGACCACGTCGATTCCACGAGATGCCAAGTATAGTCTAATAGGATGTCGGGAGTGTTGCTAGCTAGACTGTTCTATGTATGTTCTTGAGGGCTTCCGAGATGTTCTAGAGTTTTAGTGGAGCTATGAGTGATATCAACCGAAAACACCGTTAGAGGAAGGAGTGTCCCGCTATAACTCTCCGATGTGAGAATGAGTGTTTAGTATGAATATAAGGCTTGATTCACGAAATTGGTCTTTGAATGAAGCTATGTTGATCTCTTGCAATGCTATGATCAAGAAGAGAGCAATGTATTGCAAATAACAAACAGTGAATAGAGAGAAGAGTGAGTGAGATACCTCGTATTTATAGGTGAAGTCTTGGAGGAGAGGTTAACAGGAAGGGACCAAGAGGAGACCAACCATTACAGCCATTTTGTCCCATTACATTGTCATGCAGTGGTGGCAGGTCAGGAGATCGCGGTCGCTTGGACGTAGTCGCTTGGTCGTACGGTGGTCGTGGTACTTTTCTTTCAGTAGGTGGGAGAGTGGCGCAAAGTTCTGATATGTTAGGAACGCGTCTCTGAGGAGCCAACGGAGTAGCGACCAAGTAATGATGTGAATCCTACCAAGGATCGATTCGAAGAAGTTCCAACACGAACATTTTGAAGAGCAAGAATCCGAAATGCAACGAAAACGAAAAGGATATGTGAGTCTCCCTCGACCCGCTAATCACAATTGATTAGGAACCTCGGGGTGCAACCGAAACCCGATAGACACAATTGCCTATGAACCTCAGTTACGGAACGCCACAAGCCTGCGACTCTCAAGCTTGATAAGTTCAAGGTTTTGGAGATCCTTTCTCAAGAAATCTCACAATGCTCACAATTCTCTCAAAATTTGTGAAAGGAAGTAAACTTCAATTATGATTGATCTTGGATATTAAAAACAATGTTTAAACATGCCTTATATAGGCTACAAAGGCTGCTAACACGTTCCCTAGAAAGCCCAAACGAAAATTGGAGGAGACAAGGTTCAAATGGATCAAACAAAACCTTCCAAATCCTGGTGACAAGGTGGCGTGGCCGCGCCTCCTTTTCTGACGCGAGTACGCCTCAGACAAAACACTTATTGTTTGATTTTGGTGTTCCAGCGAGCTATTCAGATTTTAGGCCTTTTGTTGACCTTCCAACATGCAAATGAGCCTTTTTTCTTGGCCTTGAATATCCTTGATTGTTGTTTTGGGTTCAAAAACACTAAGAACGCACACGAACTCTTTCTTGAATCGTCCTCGAATGAATGGGCCCGCATCTATCATCAATGAGTTGCTTGACTTAGGCTTTGATCCTTGGTGCGATCCGTGGTTCTCATTAAGTGATGGCCAAGCTCAGTGGTCACTTACAAGGTCGACCGTGGTAAGTAGGGGTGAGAAGATTTTTTCTAAAACCGGACCGAACCAATACTTTTGTTTTGGTTTGATTCTGTTTCTAATTTGTAGTAGAACCAATCATTTGGTTTGGTCCCAATTTTAAAAAATATAGATTGGTTCTGAACCGAACCGGACCAATGTATATTACATGTATAATATAATTATATAATCTATATATATTAATAAATTGATGTTTACAAAATATAATTGCTATTTTCTAACTCTAACCCAAACCCTAGGTATAAAATAAGACTTAGTGATATTTCTCTTTGTCGTTTACACACAAACACAGACTTGATGTTTCCGAAGCTACTTTTGTCTTATTTTAGTTTATATTGCATGAACTGGATTGTAATATATGGTTTAAACTATCTTTTTTTTGTTTTCTTTTGTGACCTTGCTTGTATTGAATGTTTTTTAATTGTCGTATGAAATATTAGATTTTACTATTTGTTTGTCAACTCAAAAAATTAAAAGAATTTATTTCCTCAAAACCGAAAAATATACAGAATCGAACCAATTAGAACCAGACCAAAGTATTGGTTCTCATACATCTTGGTTTGATTCTGGTTCCAAACTTTTTAAGAACCGAAGTATAGGTCTGGTTGTATTTCTCTATTTTTATAGCAAAAAATAGACCAAACCGAATCGTGATCACCCTACTGGTAAGGTCGTTCAACCTCGTTCAAGTCGTAAATCGGCCTGATCAGGTCGTCGGGATCTAGCCAAAGTTTGGAGATTGCTTCTTCCCCACCACCCCCCTGCATTTGTCAAACTTCTTAGAGCAGTTAGAAAGTCAATTAGGCTTCGATGTTCTAGGTCAGCGGTTACTTGGTTCCAGAAAATCTTGGAGGGTCTTATTCAGCTTGACACGTGGAGTTGAGGTGAATCCACCTAGGTCGATTCAGGAGGGTTCCTTCATAGATCCACTTCTTCATGTGTTAGTTAGATCGTACTTCTACATAGGATTTTCTGCAATGAATCTCGTTATAACAAATCTCTCGACCAAAATAGAGGATGGTTTTATTTGAGACTCGTTGATGGTGTATATATGAAGTCGATGATTGATTGCATTTCATGACATGAAACTACATCGTGCTCGCTTTCACACAATGGGATGCTCTGTCTTAATGAATTTTTATTATATCAACAAAAAAAAAAAAAACTTAATGTATAGAATATATCAACCCTGCAACAACAAATTCCTTGCTTTGCCCCTGCTTTTAGCACACCCTTTCGCCAACGGCTCCAAAGTATTCTTGCCAAAGCCATACAAGTATTGAAACTGTTGGTTTGCTCGAATGGAGATCATTCAAAACTAATCCGGCCAAGTTAAGGAAGAAAACAATGTGTATCTCAGCTTGGCTTCATCTTGATGCCTATCAGTGTAATAGAAAATAAAATGACGAAACTGAAGTCAGATGAGCGTACATGTTTAGGCAAGTTCAGTTGCAATGCTTTGCTGAGATGTCGAAAATTAAGAACCTCATTCAGCTCATTTTCTCTGTATTTGAGTCGTCAGAAGGCCAAACAATGGTTTCCATAAGTCTTTCTCGCATCAACTCCAAGTTCTCGTCTGAGATCTCCTTATATATTTCGGCATGATCACATACCTAAATCATGTTCAGTTGGAAAATGAAAGAATTAGATTAGCTCTTAACCTTCTGCGTCATTTTTCAATGAAGAGTTGAACATTATATTTGGACGGGAAAGATGAAAGATGACATGTTATGGCCAAGGCTTGTAATTGCTCTAGAAATTTTGTAATGAAGTAATACAGGAAGAGTTGTAAAGGAAATCTTATTGGCCGCCATAAACGTAGTTGCACGGCTCGTATGAATCACCTTAATCCATTTGCTATAAAGGTGAAGGCGTGTTATCATAACTCGCTCAGCAAGCCCCTGTCTTTCCTGCAGAAATTAAGACGGTTGTGTAATATAATGCCATGTTAAAGCTTCTATGCTAAGATATAATGCAAATAAAATTGATTTTCTTTTTAAATTATGCAGAGCTAGTTGAGTATTCTCAAGGTCGACAGGAGTGCAGGAAAACAACACACGTAAAGTTAATAGGTTCTAGTCGCATGGTTTCTTCCTTCTTATGTTTCCCTCATCGTTCATGGAAACCTCCTCTACTTCGTTTTCCCTTTTCATAGATTTAATTACCAAGTAGATGGAGCATTTGTCATCGTTTCATCAGCATTCAGTAGGACAAGTAACAAATACTTGATACTGCTTCTGTTAACAGTTTAGAATCAACTTCTGACTAAAAGTTGCAAATTGCCAAAGTGGTTTTTCATAGAAATTACCTTTGCAAGGGTCCGAAGAAACAGCTTCCCGTCTCCAGGGTCATTTGTTGCAACAAAACTGCAGAAAATGGTAAATCAAACAGAATGGGAACAAAGCAACGAGAATCCATCCATGCCAGTTTGTCATAAAAATGGTCATAACAAAATCATGTTTCGAGTCGAAAGTTAAGGTATCAAGTATCAAGCAACAATTTCACTTCGTGCAGAAAGGTTGTCCAAATTTCGTGTAAAATATGCGCGAAAGAGTTGATGTTCAAATCTTATTACAGAAAAAAAGAAGTTGATTTATAACGGGTAATGGTTCACTTACTTGTAAAACCAAGTGTAGTCGGGTGGGTTCATCTCATGGAGTTGATAAAGGACAGTCCTTACAGCTTTAGCTGTGAAACTATCACGTATTTGCTGCAAGCAGAAAATCTCTCTCAGGTCGAAATTTATGAATATCAATAACAAACATATAGTAAAATTTAGTTATCTGCATAAATTGGAAAAAGTACCATGACCAAGTTATTGCCAAAAATTTCAAAACAAAGTTAAGATATTAGTAACGCATTGAAAAATGTCATATCGATGCAGTAATGCCTCAGAACGGACCTAAAAACAAGCATTTGTTATGTTGACGGATCTTTTAGTAATTGAAATTTTGTAAAGTACAAGTAAACGGAAGAAGAGGTAGAAGTTCAAATAACTCTGCTTTTCATATTCGACAAGACGAGAAAACATAGTGGTCTAGCTAGCCATCTAGAACAAACTTTCCAAAACCGAAAATGGAGTATGGTATGCAACGATTATCTCACCAATTTAATGTCGTTGAAGACTTCCTCATACTGCCCACCCAACTCATTAACAACCCTGAAGTTGAGAAAGTTCTGCTGCTTCCCTGAACAGCCATTTGCAATGCGCGAATGAATCTTAGCAGGCAAGTGCCTTTTGTACCATGCATCATCCAAGAAAGAAGTGGTCAACTTCTGATTCATGGCCTTGACCATCTTCAGTTTCCTCGTGCTCGCTAAATTCTTGTATAACCCCATCTTCCTACCACTCTTGATCCCAAGGCTACATGAAGCGTTGGAATAGAAGCATAAACATGGACATATGTTCAGGTCTGCAATGAATGATATAGCTCCAATTACCATCCTCCCTATACTCGCGAAAGCAATCTTCGAAGCTACAACCAATCGTTCTTTTCTTTTCTTTTCTTTTCTTTCGTTTCTCTTTCTTTTCCCGTTTGCAATGCAATCAAAACTTAGTGACAAACAGGAACAAAAAGGAAGAAGTATTTTGATTATAATGAAGAGAATAGTGAAAGACTAGACATGTAGAAATCGAAGTTACAATACGAGGAGTGGGAAGAAAACTGCAATGGCGAGGTGGGGTCAGATCAATATCTCCAGAATAGTAGAGGAGAGAGAAGTATCTAAGGAGAGGGATCTCTATCTTAACCTTTTATTTTATTTTATTTTTGTTTTATCAACTTAGTTTATTTTCTAAGGTCCATATTTCTTTCTGAAAAAGATTTTTAGTTCATTCAGGATGTTACCCCACTTTTGCCCACAGACTGCTATTTCCAATTTTGAACAATTGATGTACTTTCTATGGAAAACAAAGATTGATTGATTCCCAAAGATGTTAGTTAGGTTCTGTACGATATATTCAACCTCGAAAACAATGTCTCTGTTGAAGTCCTCAAAATTGAGACATTTCAAATGGGAGCCTTTACATAAATGAGAGATAGAACTCGTACCCGAAAATGATACCCCAATAGGCTGTTTTACAGATTCAGTACCTCCACTTTCGCAAATGAACTAGTATGAAGCCTTCGAGTGAATCTAATCTACCAAGAAAATGTATGATAAATGTGGAAAAAGAGACCCAAAAATTACTTAGTACACTCCATTACTAAGTATACCCCACCCCCATCCCATATTTTTAACCCTCAAAATGCTAAGTATACCCCTAATTTCTTATTCTACCCTTACCAATATTTTCTCAAAAAATAACTTATCCTATTACTAAGTACACCTCCCACCCCAAACAAAATTCACCCCTTCTTCCTCCTCCCCCACCCCACCCCACCTTCTTCCCCCGCACCCCACACTGCCCGCCCCCTTCCCTTTTTTTTTTTTTAAACAGGTTTGTTTGGCTGTATTAGAACACCTATAGTGGTGTGCGGCACCTCTCGAACATCACTATGAGTGCTCGGAACTCCTACCGAACACCCATAGTGATGTTCGTAAGTGCGAACAGCCTAAAAAATGAAGAAAAAAATAAAAATATTTAAGTTAAAATTTATAATAATATTTTTGTAATATTTGCATAAAGTGTACTCGGTAATATGTTGAGTGTAAATAGTAACTCTCATGTGAAAATTAAGTATGAGTTGGCATAAGTTGGTTGAAAATGAATGTCAAGAGATGTAAAACAGTTACGACTACCAGGAAAGTGAAAGGGCAGGTGCAGTGAAATGGAAAAGAGAAGTGTATACATCTTACAGAAGGTTGCTTGAACAAATGGGGAAGAATAAGAACAAATATATATGCTGTTTCCAGCCATTCTTTAAGTAACAGTTCGACAAAAATCTGAAAGGTCTTTATAAAATACAACTATGTAACTGATCTTGCAACAACAGAACGAATAATTATTTCTATCTACTGCACAAAATGGGAATTCCCCACATAACAAAACAAGGTAACCGCCAGATGCTAAAGAACAAACTTAATACTTTTCGTAGCCACTTTCGGGTTTTAGCCCCTAGAAGAGGTTTCCGAATTGCATTTTACAGCATTCCATCTAACAGTTGATTCCGCACATCTGAACATCCGGGCCGGTGACTTTAGTGGTAAATGGATCGATTCGGACCCACAATAAAGAGAAAATGGAAGCAAGCAGAATCGACCAGACAACAACAATGGTGGGTGTTCTATTCTGCCTCCCCATCAGACCCTTGAGGAAAGGATAAAGATGAACAATCACCCAGAAGGCGAAGAACAGTTTGCCAAAGAGCGGACCCCATGACTGGTAACCGCTGTTTATTGCGTAAGAAATTCCGGCAACCACTCCGACCAAGTTTATTATGAGGAGCGTGGTGGGTGGGATTAAAAGAGTTGTCCACTTGAACATGTAAAGTTCAGTGAAATCCCCCTCTTCATCTGATGCCTTGGAGGTGACTGTAAAGTTGGTGTCAATACCAGCAAGGACTTTGAGCAAGCCTTGGAAAACAGCAAAAAGATGGGCAGACACACCACCAATGACCCAAAACTGCTCATTCCTCCACCATTCATCTATTCCGACACCGCTCCATCTCATTTCCAGTATACCAGTGGCAAAGATGGAAAGAAAGAGGGATATAAACCAGATACTTGCAAGGTTGCTAATCTGTAAATAAGAAGAGACGGGTTTAACTAGTCAGTACATTTGAGAGAGAGGCTGTCATTTCACAAGTTTCTCATGTCCGACAAATTATAATTCTAGACAAATAAGGAAAGGTCAAATAAGATGAGGTTGATGGTGATGTGACAAACCTGCGGGATAATGAACTTTCCGGTGAGTAGACAGACAGCTGGTAAAGTACAGTAAACAAGAAGAGGAATAGAGGTGATTGGGTAAATGGTTGTGTTTATATACGCGAACCTCTCGAGCCATTTTAACCGTCCACTGTAACCATACCATATAGGGCAATGACGGCTAAAAAGAATTTCCACGGATCCTAACGCCCACCGAAGCACTTGGTTCAGACGATCTGACAGATTAATAGGAGCAGATCCCTTAAATGCTGCGCGGGGCATGCAGTATATTGATCGCCAACCACGTGCATGCATCTTAAATCCTGTAAGAATGTCCTCTGTGACAGATCCATAGATCCATCCAATCTGCAGATCCAGAGACAACGTTAGCCTTCTACAAACAACAGATATGACCACGTACTAAATTTCAGTTTAAATTTAAATTTATTTCAGAACAAAACATATAGGAAACTAGGATATTAAACAGATACAACCATCGTACCTCATTTCCCCAATCTGTTTTATCCTCATAACCACAACTAATAACATGAATAGCCTCTTTAAGAAGAGTCTCTGGTGTTGCAGACTGAGGGACGCCTCCATTCTCCATAAGTGTGGAGGCAACGAAAACTGCAGACTGACCAAATCTTTTCTCAAGGCTCATCTGTGACATTAGCAGTGACTTCTCATCATCAAATCCAGCACCTGATTTTCAAAATGAAAGACAAGCCAAATCAAGCAAAAATGATTGACAACAAAAAGCTTGTGCTAATCAGTTCAACTTGTGAGGGGTAAATCATTAGTATTTCCTACATACTAAGTAGTTATTCGTGGTTGCAGAGAAAACTGGGTAAACAAACTTGTGCAATTTATACTTCTTCTTTTTTTTCTTTTTTATTGATAAGGAAATATAAATAAAACTTCTAAGATTTATAGTATATGACTGCATTGATTTATTCAGTGACTGTCACTTATCCAAATGAAATGCGGAAGCTTCCTGGATTAACGATACCAAAAAGGAACCCTCTAATGGTGTACTTCTAGTTGACTAACCAATTCAAGTATCTCTGTTCTTCGAACCTTCAAGGTGCCATTCTGATATTAAGCGAAGGAAAACGTGAAAAATATTCTTTAATTCTAATTCATTCCAACCTACTTCCAAAGGAACAAACAAGCCCAACATTGCTCTAGCGCCAAGGGGTAATCTGGAGGGCTTTGACTACTAGTTAGAGAAACAAGAGAATCCAAAAAGTGTCTTTGCAGTCTAAATAGTTTTATGCGTGACGTCCAAGATTCCAACTACCACAAAAAAATATATATATATTTAAAATCAAAGAGTAGTTTCAAAAAAAAAATGACTTAATCAACTACAGAATCATAACAAGGTTATTCTTGGTCAATTAAGCTGTGTGGTTATTGGATCACTTCTTTTTCCCCTCCCCCACCACCTACCCCCACACATCTTTAAATGAGTACTACAGTTATTAGGGAAGAAAAAAAGTCATCCCGTTTCCAGTTTTCCGCACAGCATCATTCAAAAGGACTGCCTAATGCAGATTATATGATTCCATGCCTGTCAAGCCTGGGTGCATTATAGAAACTAGGCTCAAGGTATGGGTAAGTACTGAAGCATACCCAAATTACATGCCGAAATTCTTAGAGGGACATTACTTGGTGAAATAGAAACTTTAGTCGTGTGAATTAAACACAGGAGTTTTAAACTAATACACCCACTTGTGTGAATAAAGCCTTATTGAACTTTACCCAGTTTGGTGTCTTAAGTCCTATAAATTTAATTGAGACTAACACAAGGTAAACGTTGACTTAATGAATTCAGAGTAGAGTAACGGAAGTACACTATAGCACTACAAGTCTACAATTGCTCAGTTCTAAAAAGAAAAGAGCACTGATGTTAGCAAATCCAAATCAATAATGCATAGAATATCTGACAAGACCATTGCAAAAATAAATGACAAAGATGCTAAAAATTTGTACCTTCAACCCCTTCTTCTATATCCTCTAAACTGAATATTGGCACAGTGGGATCGACATGCTTGCTAGACTTCTTTTGTCAGAGCCCTTTATACTTGATTTGGAACTTTTCTTTCGTGAGCCACCGCAGCAGGATGCGAACAACCCTCCTTCTCTCTTTTTCTTAGGTTTGATTGGAGGCTCATAACCATACAATGCTGTTCTATTGAAGACACACCCAGTACCCACATAAACAGGACCTTGAATACCATCCAGACCTCTCAAGTTAATCTGTTTCAACAAAGAAAATAATAATGTGGTCACATAAATGGGAAATTGAAAACGTACCATGGCTTTTAGGGGCATCTTTTGCTGTTCATCTAAGTACTGAACAACAAACAAAAACTATTAGGTCATTTATTTTTGTTGTTCTCATTCTCAGGAATCTAAAGGTTTTATAGACAAGAGCGTGCTTGTTATCATTTGGTCACATCATTTTGATGTCATACTCCCTCCGTCCCATAAAAATAGTCATGCTTTGACATTATTTGGCCAACTTAATTAAACTTTGACCAAAGATTGATAGAAATTTACTTGTTCCCTGGAAAATCTAAATATTCCTATTCATAGTATTCTTAATATTGTTTCAATTTGATTAAAATTTTATTACCTAAAACCAGTGTTCGAAAAATTGTTCTAGGCCCCCAAACGCCGCGACTAGGCTTTAGGCGCTAGCCCCCTCAAACGCAGCGACTAGGCTCTAGGCGCCCCCAAACGCTGCGACTAGGGCCAAATCGGACAAAAATTGCCACCATGAAAAATTGCCGCTTAGTCAGCCTAGGCGCCGCCCGCCCAGCTGATTTGAGCGATGTCGTACGCGTTTTGTCGAGGAGGGACCTAGTATGAGGAACCTGGGAGGAATGGGGAGTCAATCAGGGGCAGAGCGACGCACGACGATGCGATGAATGACGTCCTCAATCTTCTGGACAGCTAGGACTTAGATAAGTTCGGCGTCGGAGGAGGGAGTCAACGTGACTGAGATCCACAGCATAGAAGTAGTCGAAATGACTGAATTGATTACGGTGGGAAATGAGGCGATATGCCGATGAAGAGGTGAAAGAGAGAGTGAGAGTGAGAGAAATTAAAAGAGAGCGAGAGTGAGAGAGAAAGAGAGCGAGAGAAAGAGAGCGAGAGCGAGAGATTGTCATCGGCGTCGAAATCCCGTCATCTATCTCATAGTGAGAGAGAGAGCGTCGTGAAAACTTTGTGAATTGTGAGAGAGAGACGCGGTCAACTTTTAATTTTAGGGTTTTAATTCACTTTTCAAAATGACAACCTCCCCTTGAGTTATTAAAGTATTTTTCCTCCCCCCTCAAGTTATTAAAGTATTCCCTTCTTCCCTCCACTTTGAAATGATAAAGAATTTGATTTTAATTTTTAATTTTAACTTTTAATCTTGTAATGTAATCATTACTTTTAGTTTATTTGGTCACATTTAGCTATTTACTATTGTTGCACCAGGTTTGGTATGGACTTAATGTGTAATTATGTCTCAATTTCTAGGCCCCGCCTAAACCCCGACTAGGCCCCTAAGCGCTAGGCCCTGCTCTGGCGCCTAGTGCCCGCCTAGCGATTTTTAAAACACTGCCTAAAACATAATAAATGTACGTTAAATAGTGACTTAATATTGTGTTAGATTGACTTTCCAACATATAAGTTGGACTACTTTTCTGAGACAAAGTGAGTACTACTTGCTATTATTTTCTATCTTAAATTTGCATCTTACTTTATAAATTATGAGAGTGCAAAGCTAATCCACGGAGCTTGATAGTTATAGCTGGCAATGTGGAATATAAAGATCAACTCTCCCCCTCCCTCGAAGAAAAAATATTATATAAAATCCGTATTTACTTATGTAAATTCTTAGAATCGAGAGAGTGTAAGAGCGAACAAGCCTTAGCAACTATTACTGCAATGGGGATTATAAAGATCAACTCCCCCCCCCCTCTCTCTCTACGTCTTAATTAATGTGTAGCTTATAACTAAAGAATAAACTGCAATTACCATATAAAGATTACTACAAATATAAAAAGTATAGCCTGCTATATCAAGAAGTGAAATAACTCACATCAAAGAAAACAGTATTTCTGTTGGCATATCGATCGTTCCTATCAATACCATCAAATCTTTGTGGAAACTGAACATAACAGACATATTTCCCGAGGTTTGGATCCATCATAAAACACATTGCTTCCCTTATTGCCTTGCTGTTGTTAATGTAGTGATCACAATCAAGATTCAACAAGAAGGGCCCATTTGTAAGGACTGCTGATACACGTACCTGCATGAAGGTTACATTAAAAGTTACAGGTCGTCTATGCAATAACATTAACATAAGTGCTCAAATATATGTTGACTACTCACAAGTGCATTCATTGCACCAGCTTTCTTGTGATGTTGGAAGCCTGGACGCTTCTCACGAGAAACATAGACTAATCGCGGCAGCTCATTACCCTCACTGTCAAGCCCTCCACTTTGACCTAAAAAGACCTGCACATGTTGGATTATCGTCAATCAAGCAGATGGATGGTGCGGCAATAATGCTACGTGAATGACTACCTATTCTATCCCAACACAGTAAAGGGAAATACTTCAATTCAGGATTAATGGAGAATATGATTGCAACTGAGATTATTAAAGAACATTGTAGTCAAGATAGAAAAACCAACTTTGACTAAGAAGTGTGAATGCGTGAACCTAGAGTTGCAAAATTACTATGAACTTTTGTAAGTTGAGTTTAATGATTGGGATCCTAAAGAGCCAAATCAATATAGTCAAGCAGTCCTTGTCAGAATAGTATGAAAATTTAAATTACCTGGATCATTCCTGGATGATCCCTAGTATTATTCCCAGGCCATGGCGTACCATCTTGCATGATCCAGCCTTCTTCAGGAACTTTCGTGGCCTTGGCAACAAGACCATTAACTCGAATCTTAAACTCTTCATATTCTCTCTGCAATGGAAGAGAAAAAGGGAACATATAAAGGATGTGCTAAAAGGAAGAGATCATATAATTTAATGGATAGATAGGATCCGCCACCTTCATAGCTCTGCGATCTTTCACAAAAGTTGGCTGAACTTTATCCTTCAGGTAGTCAATCTTCTGGGAGAAGTACCACTCTGGAGCCCGGGGCTCAATGTTATATTTCTTGCAGAAGGGAACCCATTTCCTTGCGAATTCTGATGTTTCGGATAACGCTTCAAATGTTAACATGGCAGCTCCATCATCAGAGACGTAGCACGAAACCTTGTCAACTGGGTAGTCAACTGCAAGAATGGATAGGACAGTATTTGCAGTGACTAGAGGAGGTTCCTTTAAAGGATCGACAGTACTAACGAAAATGTCAACAGCAGCTAATTGTGAAGGCTCTCCTTCGCGATCATATCTGTCCCATACAACGTTTGGATTAGAACCCTAACAAAAGAAGTACCGTGAAAAAAAAAATTCCTCTCTATCTGATAAGTGAGAACTGCAGCTCAAATGACTTGAACACAGGAAAAGTCTAAAAGTCGAACAAAACGAACTAACTGGAATGCAGACCAGTGATGGAGTAGATTATCACCTGAGTGCAAGCCTGTCAAGATATGTTTCACGATTTACCGGCAGCCATTTGGGGAACTGATCTAATATCCACGAGAAGGCAAACCATATCTCACATATTACAGAGAGCAACCACAATGGGTAGGCATTAGTCACGGGATTTGTAATCCGATAGTGCAAGAAGATGCACAAAACAACAAGCCGAAGTACGATAACCATTCTGTATGGATTTATCCTGGAGGATGGAATAGAAACCTTCCTTGAAAGAGGTTGCCGGGCTTCATCATTCCTGCACCAAAAAGACATTAAAATAATCAATGAATCAAGAAGAGTACTAAAAAAAATCTCAGGTGCCACAAGATTGAATAACATGAATTGAATGTAACAACGCCAGAAAATGTTTCACAAAGCAAACTTAGTTTTCCTCCTTGCATGAACATGCAAAGCAACATGAAGGTTGATTGTCAATTACCATTCTTTAGTAAAGGTACCACTACCCAGGAAGAAAAAAGAGCTTTTTGAAACTGAATTAACATACTGCGAGGTATCAAGAATGATTGAGCTCAATTCAAAGGGAGAACAACAAATATTTTTCTTCAGATTTTATCTGATAAAATGACTTACAGCAATGAGTCATCTACCATCACGTCTGTACTGGCATCAATATCTACCCCTCTTTCAGAAGCAGCATGGCTAGTGGTCATTGGAACAACATTCTTCTCCTGCTTCATCTTCCAACCTTCAACTCTCTCTTTCCAGGCTACATTTCCTATTCCTGAGGATCCAAACTCCCTCACAGGATCCACAACCCTGATATTAGCTGGAAATAAAAACATTACATTGAGATTGGTACCACAAGTAACATGGAGAATCTAAGAACTATGAAAAAGCTAATAAGAGAGTTATACGTGATTGGTTCACATCTGCGCCATAAGTCAGAGGATGTATGCGTTTTCCCACACCACCATGTCCAGGAGAAGTCACAGAAAGACGTTCAGGTGATGCTGCTGACATCTCTCCAGAAACCTAAAATGAATGCAGTCCAAAAATGAATGCTGCAGGTAATATGCCTGATCAGAAGGTCATGTGCTATACTCTAATTCTCATACCTCCTGTCCGTTTGTGAGCAAAGGGATATGCGTATGAGAGACCTCTTTGTCATAGTTAGGAGCCCCTACATCTTCCCCACGTCCATATGTCATGTGCCAGCTTAACATCCGCTCTGCAATCTTCTGCTTCTCGTTTTGAGTTTCCGTAGGGTAATGAAAATCAGTGGCACTATCGTCAGCATCAGCATCTTCCGCTCTGTCGTCACGGATAGCTGGGCTTCCTAGATTAAACCAATCAATAGCGAATTACAACCGGGGTAATGAAAATCAGTGGCACTATTGTTTGATTGAAAAGAACCACATTTGAATCTTACAATTGTTATTCAAAAACAAGTTGTTTAAACACATTCTGAAGATTATAACTGAATGCATAACAACCCTACAACAAATACCCAGTGACGTAAAAGGAAAAAAAGTAAAATAAGGAAAAAGAGAAGTAACAACAGTGAATCCTGTAAAATGCCTGGTCATTTCCAGAACGCCAAGCAGCCACGCCAACAATTAGACCCGGAAGAATAAAGGTAAATGCTAATCTGTCACGGGAAATTGTTACACACCTACTTGTAGATAACTTTTGAATTGGGACATGGTAATTTCTCCCATGAACTGACGGGAATTCCAAACATAAAACATTAATTTTTTAACAGGTGCCCCAGGAGGCCTTGTTAACATGACCCAAGAATAAATATATGATTAAAGTACTTCGTTGCTTCCAGAAAATGAAATCTAGCACCATATACATTTGCATAACCAAGTGAATAACCATGAAATTTATTTGCTTGATTCTTTGTAACAAACCTTTATGCTGCTTGTATCTGGTTTTGCATTGAGGGCAAGATTGGTTGCCGTCCTTGCGTTCATACTCATAGCATGGTCTGCAAACTGGAAATGCACAAACATCGCAGGCAACAAAAGGTTCCCCATTCACTGAAACACCAACATTATCACCACAGATCTGGCACACCTGACCACCCAGGCCCTTCAAAGACTTACCCTGACCATGCAAAATATCACATTTCAGCAATTTCAAAACCCACAAAATCGGCAATATAGACATAAAATTCACAAACAACATCAATCCAGACAGTCAATTATGAACAAACCCAGTGCCTTATCAAGTGTTAAGAATCTAAAACTATCAAAGCAATGAATCAGCATCTGCATAGTTAAACAGTGACCTAAACTTTTGCAGCAACTGACCAAAGTCCAAATCTTTAACCACCTCGAACAATGAATTGTCGAGAAAGAGTTGCTAAATAAACACTGACAAAATCAACTGAATATATGAATTACGGACGAAGCCAATGCCTAATCAAGAGTTAAGAGTTGCCAAATAACGAATCAGTATCTCAACTAGGAAAACATTGACTAAAACTTTCGCAGCAATTGACCAACGTTCGAATCTTTAATTCAATCAAATTGTGAACTGCAAAAGCATCAGCAAATAAATATACTAACCCCAGTTTCGCCTTCGGATTCCATTGCCCTTTGCTTGGAAGAGCAAAAGATTGCAAATCAACAATCAGTCTCAACCTGATGTGTGCTCAACAAGCATGACTATAGAGCTACCAACTACAAAAAGTAAAATCATTACATCAAAACTTCAATCGAATTACAAACACAGATCTGTAACCGAAATTCACATTTTCCTCATTCCGATCGAAAGGAGAAAACCCCAGAAGAGGCAAAGGCAAGCAGTACGAAAAAAAAAAAAAAAAGGTTATTTTCAATAAGGAATTCAGATAATCTGAATGGCCAAGTAGGCAACTCAACCAAGTACAATAATTGCACTTTCTCAGTAACTAAACAGAAGAAATGATAAAAATAGCAAGAATTAATTACCTCAAAGATCTGAAACTTAAATCGCAATTTCCACAAGAAAGAATCACAATGCCAACACCCAATTAGAATCAATCAAGTATCACCCAGATCTTCCCCTGAAAACACACACACAGTGGATGATGTGTGAAATGGAGAGACGGGAAATCTGAGATTTGGAATTAACAATAATGAAAAGTGAAGATCGATTAGGCTCTAGTAGAAGTAGTAGATTATTGTGAGAAACACAGCTGTCTCTCTCTCTCTCTCTCTCTAAAAGACTTTGGACAGTCTCTGTTTCTCTCTCTAAAGGTTGTTCTTTTCTCTGTCACACAGTGTGTGTGTATATATACACGCAGTAGAAGGAGATTTTTCACACAGTGGAGTGGTGATGATAGCTGTACACTTGAACAAATTGCTTAGATGAGACGAAAGCGACGTAGTAGCTGCTCTCTCTCTCTCACACACACACACACTCACTCTTGTCCACCGACAGCCGTTAAGAGAAAATTCATCTTCACTCAACACCGTCGGCTTGTCAAAAGGGCAAAATTTTACGGGACGGAAAGGAACAATAGAAACGCTTCTACGACGAAGTTTGCACGGTAACTTCAATGCGTTTTATGGGTCCATGGTTTGTGCCAATAATTTGTCGCCACGTCAGCTAGGAATTTATTTATTTTAAAGGATATTTTTGTGAAAACATGGTGTTTGGGTACTAATCTTTTTTCTTAATTTTATGGGATGAGTTTGATCCTTACATTTTTAACCTTCGAAAGGATATACGTAAAAAAGATAAAAGCGATGAATAAAAAAACATGTTTATTTACATTTACAACAAAGATGGTAAAATTTACTAGAAATTATTTTAGATCGCAATTATTAAACGTGTCCTGCCTTCCATTTAAATAACCTTTTTTGTTTTTTTCTTTGGGGTAATTATGTCTCATTTCATATGCTGCTTCTTTTTTTTTTGTTTCCAAATGTATCCCCGGACATGAAAGGTTCTCCTGTTAAATTTTAACGCAACTATATTTTTTATGGCTCGAATTCAAGACATATGTTTAAGTTAAAACAACATTTTATCAGCTGATTTACGCGCTTATGGTTCATATGCAGCTTCAATTAAAGCATTGTGCTACTGTTTTATTTAAATCATCGGGCTAATGTCATTTTTAAATCACTCTTTTCAGTTGATTTTGACATATACTCTATTTGTTCTTAAATTATTATCTCATTTGACTTTTTTTAGTCAAATTGATTATTTTTTGAATGAAAATTTGACTTATTTTTTCAAAATTATAAAACACGTAATTCATAGTACCAACAAAGTACTACGAATTACATGTTTTATTATTTTGAAAAAAATATAAAAAATACACGTCAAACTTTCAATTAAAAGACTACTTGTTTGACTCAAAAAGTCAAACATGATATTAATTCAGGATTTGATGGAGTATTATTTAATTAATTTTTTCACCACAGTGTCAAGTTTTTCTTTCTATAGTCTAAATTTTAAACTTTGACATGTTAACTAATGGAAATATCCACATGTAAATCAAATGGGGATGAGGATTGCTATTTGCACCCATAAAATTGTTGAGTACACCCCCTAACAAAAATTACAAAAATGTCATTATAAATTTAGACCTAAATACCTTTTTTTAGGTACATTCGGCACCCCTAGAACATCACTATGGGTGTTCGGCACTCTACCGAACACCCATAGTAATGTT